>CM076572.1:1093127250-1093433846 GCA_034641835.2 Pinus albicaulis | reverse complement strand
ATAGAGTATGAAGTTTAAAAAAATTCCTTCAAAAATTTAGACAAAAAATCAATTAAAAAAAACATCACAAAAGATTTAATTTTAAAAAAACTCATGTTAATTTTTTTGCCAAAAATACATACTCCAATCCGAAAAAATTACTTTAAAAAATTCAAGAAAAAAATGTCTTATAAAAATGAAATGAAGTTCAAAATATTTCCTTCCAAGGTTACACAAAAACTCATTTTAAAAAATCATTATAAAAGATTTACTTGAACCCAAAACCAAAAAATTTCCTTTCGAAATTAAGCCCAAATTCATACTTTAAAAGACAATGAAGCCAAAAAAATTGTATCACATACCTCCAATAAATGTCTTTTGAATGTACCTCCAAGAAAATTCTTTAAACCCAAAAAACTTCCTTGCAAAATCAGATCAAATGTACAAAAATAATGTGTCTCAAAGAAAAGTCCTTTGAATGTACCTCCAAAAAAAGTCCTTAAACCAAAAACAATTCATTGCAAAATCAGATCAAGACTTTTGTAAAATCAGACCAAACGTGCGAAAATATGCGAAAATAATGAATCGTTTCGCGGAAATTTATATTTCCGCGAAATGTTTTTTTTGGAGGGGCTCGGCGGTACTTTCCGGTAGACGGAAAGATAAGTAAAAGTTCGACCGAACTTCTAATAAATAGTTTGGCCAAACTACTTTTTCATTTGATTTAACGTGTCGTCGGCGCAAAAAACAGTTTGGCCGAACTTTGTTTAAGAGTTCGGTCGAATTAATGCATCACTAGTTACGCAAAGCCAAGCCCTGAATATGTTTCTGCAACTTTGGACTGATTAAACTCCATGAAGCATTCTGAATTAACTTTCGGAACCAAGACAAGCATTTTTAGAATTGAATCTACTTTCAAGAAATATAACTTTCATGGAATTTCATAAATATTTACTAATTTTAATTAATTTCGTAATAAAACGGATGCAAACAATTTCTGAAGGTCATTGTGATTCAATGAAATCAAAATTTTGTATCTTCCAAAATATATTTAAAAAAAAAATTGAAAAAATTATCGTACATTACATCGGTCCGTTGTCTCTAATGGGTAGCTTTTAGATTTTTAGTTTATAACTTATATGTTAAAAAATTTCTTCCGTTGTGAAACATATTCAAAATATGCAGTTTTTCATATTGGACCAGTTCAAAAAGTTCTAGTAATTATGATATGCATCCATTGGCTTTGTAAATATGATGAAACCGAAGTAGACTCTGTCTAGATTGTTGTAAGACATTTTGTTTCTCAAAAACACAAATTTTAAAAGAATACAACATTGCGTATTAACATGACTTCTTATGAATCCGTTGATTGTTAAAAAAAACACACTCAAAGAAACACTAAGTTGACATAAAAAATATGTATAAAAAAGTTCCAAAAAATAAGTAATAGAAAGCTAACAAAATTTCTGACAACTTTTATTTTTAACGCAAAATGAAATTCTAAATAGAAAAATTGTTTTAGCTTGCATAAAATTGAAAAATTGAAAAAATGAAAGTTTTTTCTCAAAAAATGGCAAAATGTGTAACCCAACTTCACATTTTCACCCACCTAGTCCGGTTGTGTCATCCAGTTTTGGCTAAAAAGGGTATCATAGGCTAAGGTATGATGAAACAACATTAGAAGTGTCATTTTATCTAATTTCGAGTATTCTTTGAACTAGTTGTGTCATTACTGCATTACTACTCTAACTAGCCTTGAACTCATGCGCAGACTTGTTAGATTCAAGCAGTTCCACAAATCCTGCAGACAGCTCATACATCCGATATTCCTTCAGTCGTTCTAGATTTCCTGCAGATACATCGACTTCCTACAGTTGTTCCAGATTTCCTGCAGTCGTTCCAGATTTCCTGCAGATGCGTCGATTTCCTGCAACCACTTTAGAATCCTACAACGAGATATACATACAGTTTCAGTTGCGCAACATAAATGGTCTAATCCATGCCTTCGGTCATGGATTATACCCAACAGCAGTTTATCATTGTCAATCTGTATCTGTACTATTGGTTGTAGGCTTAGTTTAGTAATATGTTTTGTTCAAAGCCAAATATGGGCTACCAGAAATGTATAAAATAAGATGTAATGTACTTAGATGGGGGGTCAAGTTTAGAGTTCTTGGGTTGGAAGCTGTTGTTACAAAGCATGATATCAGACTGTAATCGACAACTATTTTAGATTAATAAAAATGTTTATGTTTTGTTTATTTTCCTAAGCAACTTCTTTAATATTTAAAGGAGTTGTGAGTGAGGGAGGGCCCCCTTCACTCATAACTCCCATAGCAGAGTGTGTGTGTTTATTTCTTTTTTGATTATGCATTAATAATTTCCTGTAACAGCTAGTGTTTCCTTTCTATGTTTCTTACAACAAACTGTAAATTGGGCAATGTTTTGATTCATGCTTTTAAGTTTGATTCTCTATTGGGATTGATTTATTTTATCTTTCCTGCATCAGTATCAGCAAACACAAGTGTTATAGAGGGATGTTATATGCTGCTCTATAACCATTGCTACAATAGTACTGATACATGAAAGAAGCATGAGTTATTGATTGTTGTTTGATCTTTATCTTTTCATGGTCAATATCAGAAATCTTAAGTGCTCTAGAGGAATGATATATGCCACTCCATAGCCTTTTATGTGATATTATTGACATGGGAAAGAAGCCTTAGTTGTTGTTTGTATAATTAATTAACACTTGCAGTAATCAGCATGCATATATTGTGCACTGCATCTCTTCAGTTTACCTTCCTGGGTTGACAATTTATATTGACAAATTATACACGTATAATTTGACTCAACATTTTTGCGTCGTTGTCAGGGAGGTGCTAAGGGATGATATTGAATGTGTTTTGGTTTTATTTTGTTTATTTTGTTTTATTTTCAGGAATGGGATAGTCGAATTACAAATATGCAAGGCAAAGCCTACGTACCCAAGAGGTCAGACACTCACCAAAGTCGTGTCTTAATTGTTTGGTAAGTTTTTATTTTTTTATTTTGTTTGAATATTATATGAATAGGGTCCAATATTTCATATTTTTCATGGTGGTGTGAGCACCACTTCATTTACTAGTACACTGGCAAGAAGAAGGAAGTTTGTAAGAAACAAGGTAGCAAAGAAGGAGGAATCCGAACAAGAGGTATGTAGTTCTGAACAAGTTTACCTTTCTACAGCAGAATCCTATGTTGGAGAATCTTATGTTGCTACCCATCTTGAATCTCCCCTTACAAGGAAGACCACATCTCTTCCCAGTGGTCAGCCTGAAGAAGAATTCCTTGTAGATCCTGTCAAATAACCATAATTTCAAACCATTGACTTTAAAGAATCTGTAGCCTTATGAGGTCTTACTCTTTGTTGGACTGACATGGCTCATTTAGAAGGCACTAATGAGAACGAGAAAAAACTTGTCACATCTGAATTTCCTATCAGAGAGACTGGGGGAGCCACTCAGATGAAAAAAATTCCTCCCTTAGCCTTGCCTAACTTTCGTGGTGCCTCTAGTGAAGACCCTGATGCCTTCTTATTTTAGTTCAATGTACTCTATAGGAGTTATGACTATTCTTCCAATGCTCAAAACCTGAAATTGTTTCCTGCTACATTGAAATATGCAGCTCTCAGGTGGTTTATGGGATTGGAATCAAAATCTATTGCAACTTGGGACGACATGAAGAAGGTGTTTTTGAAAATGTACTAGGATTACTACAAAAGAAGGGATCTCAGGGAAGAAATATTTGGCATGACCCAGAAGGAAGGGGAGAGCCTTGAGGATTTGGTGGAAAGATTCCAATACAACTTAAAGAGATCTAAGATGAATCAATTGGAAAAAGATACCAAGAGGACCATTTTTCTTAGGGCCATCAGAACATAATATCTGGAGGTCTTAAATCTAATGGGAGCAGGCGATGTATCAAAGCTGAGTTATGATGATGTGTGTGAGCTTTGTAGAAGATATTCAAGAGGAAACTCCAAGGTTGGAGGTGGACCAAGAGATCCTTCTTCTAAGCTTTTCAAATCAGTGGTCAGAGTTGGAGTAACCAGAGCTAAAATGGGTAATTTATTTGAAAATTTTAAAATTGATATTCTTAGCACTTTATCATCACAATTGGATGTTTTGCAGGCTAAGAATAAATAGGAGAAACAAGTTGAAATGGAGAAAGCCTTGGCGGTGTTCTGCTCAAAATGAAAAAAGAAACATGCTCTAATATAATGCCCTGTTGATATTATCGAGGTATATCGAATTTGTGAGGCTGAGCATTCCACTGATAAATGTCCTTCTCTTCCTAAAATTAAGGCAACATACATAACAGATCAAGGAGTTTTCAATGCACTTTATGCAATGGCACCTCAGAGACCATGGAAGCCATGTCCTATAGGCATGTCATAGTCAAAGTTTCAATTTCCTTATGCTCAAAATCAGATGTGGAATGCCCCAATGCCCTGGCAACCTTGGCCTCCTCAACAACCTTGGTAGGGGAACTATTCTTATCCAAATACATAGAGTTTCCCACATCAAAACTTTTATTCACAGCCCACATTGCAACAAATGATACAACCACAACAACAATTTCAATTGACTACCCCACCAAATCAACCTCGTCCCATGCAAATTCCTGCTCAACCAATGTTTAGCCCCAACAATACAACCATTCGATTTGCTCACAACATTGGATTTGTCACTTATCCCACTTTTACTACCTACTATATTGCATCCCAGTTGGTACTGGAAGTTTCTATCCTTATTTTACAGGAATTTCTTGTGTCTCTACAGGAAATGCATGTTCCTATGTTACAAGAGCTCCCTGTACAGTTGCAGGAATTACCTGTGCAACTGCAGGAAATAAACCTTAGGTCGAGAAGAGTGGTGAATCAGCCTGAAATAATTGAGGAGATTGTAGAGGAAGATACCTTAGAGATGCCTGAAGACGAAACCACACCTGAACCAACAAAATCACCTACCTCAAGGCCACAAGAACCTTCCTCATCTCATATGGTCCATCCTCCTTCTCCAGAGAGGTTGGAAATGGAAATCAAAGCAAAACAACCCGAATTTGATCTTGTATCCGAACTAAGAAACATGTGCATCATGATTCCATTGCTGTAAGAAATAAAGGAAATCCCAATATATGCTAAAACAGTAAGGGAGCTATGTACCAAGAAACCAGGGAGACAAAAGAAAGAAACCTCAACCATTCAAGTAGGTGGAAAACTTGCAAGTTTAATGTCTACCAGATTTGTTACTGAAAAATATGCGGATCTTGGAATCCCTGTGGTTACCACCTTTATCAATGGATATCCCATAAAAAACACTTTGATTGATTTAGGTGCATCTATCAATGTGATGACTATGGAAACTTTGTCGTATATAGGATCCTTTGACTTGTTACCCACTCCTACCATGTTAGAATTAGCAGATAGGTCTAAGGTAAAGCCAGAGGGTGTTTTAGAAGACATTGTCATATCATTAGATTCATGGGAGTATCCTACAGATTTTTATGTTCTTCAACTTAAAACTAACTTGGGAGGGCATCCATTGATTTTGGGGAGGCCATGATTAGCTACGGTTGATGCCTACATAGGGTGTAGATATAGAAACATGACTATCACTCATGGGGCTGAAACAAAGCTCATTAACGTGTACCCCCTGCTAAACCCCTGTTGAGATAAAAAAAAACACAATGGGTTGAAGAAGAGGAAGAAGAACATGATTTGGGAGGTACTTTACCAGTTTTAACAATAGCCCAAGGCATGAGTCTTAAGGAAAATTCTGAAGAAGATTTGATAAATTGTTGTATTTCTAGTCATAATTTCTTGCAAATTTGATAAATTTTTGTTAGATATCATTACTAATCTGCAGAATTTTTATCAACATAGTTCAGCTTCTGAATTACATTCAACCCTCTTATCTGCATTTCCTACATATTCAATGTCTGAATGGGGGAGTAAGGTAGTAGACTTTTTTCCTGAAAAATCTTTAAACATTAATTCCACCTTAACTCCTGAACAAGAAAATAAATTAATACAAACATTGAGAAATTTTTCAGACACATTTGCATGGGAATATACTAATATGAGAGGCATTCACCCAAACACATGCATTCATCACATTTATATAGAAGAAAATGCTAGCCCCGTAAGACAACCACAAAGGAGGATGAACCATGCTTTAAGTGAAATTGTAAAAGATGAATTACAAAAGTTGTTAAATGTAGGATTCATCTATCCTATTTCAGATAGCCAGTGGGTATCCCCACTAGTCATTGTCCCCAAGAAAAATGATAAATGGCGAGTGTGTGTAGATTATAGCGAATTAAACAAAGCTACATTAAAAGACCATTTCCCTTTACCGTTTATAAACCAAGTACTGGACACTTTAGCAGGGAAAAAGTACTTTTCCTTCCTAGATGGATTTAGTGGGTATAATCAAATTAGGATAGCTCCAAAGGATCAGAAAAAGACAACATTTACATGTCCTTGGGGTACCTATGCATACAAAGTCTTACTATTTGGTCTATGCAACGCACCAACCACATTTCAGTGGGCGGTCCTTGGTGTTTTCTCTGATCTTTTTCATGATTGCGTAGAAGTTTATATGGATGATTTTACAATTATGGGTGATACTTTTGAAGAATCTTTACTTAATCTTGAAATTTTTTTGCAAATATGTAGAGAAACTAATATTTCGTTAAGTAATGAAAAATGTTTTATGATTATGACTGAAGGTATTGTTTTAGGTCATCATGTTTCTGCTATAGGAATCAGGGTTGATCCAGCAAAGATTGAGGTTATTGTAAAACTACCCCCACCAACTAATCAAAAGGGAGTTAGAAGTTTTCTTAGACATGCAGGCTACTATAGGAGGTTTGTTGAAAATTTTACAAAGGTAGCCTCTCCATTATTTAAATTGTTGACTAAAGAATCTGAATTTCATTGGAATGATGAATGTCAAGCTGCATTTGATAAACTCAAGGAAAAAATTTCTTTAGCACCTGTCTTATGAGGCCCAAATTGGAATTTTCCTTTTCATATTTCCACTTATGCCTCTGATTCAGCCATAGGAGTAGTATTGGGTCAAAAGGAGGATCCTGTCACCCATGCTATCTATTTTGTCACTAAAAATTTAACTCATGCAGAATTGAATTATACAGTGACTGAAAAAGAGTTCCTTGCTGTAATTTACGTTATTAATAAGTTTAGACATTACATCACGGGTTATGAAGTTTTTGTGCACACAGATCATTCTACTATTCGTTATCTTATGAATAAAACAATCACTAATGGCATAATTACTAGGTGGTTGCTACTGCTACAGGAATTCGACATCACGGTAGTGGATAGGTCAGGGAAAGAAAATCAGGTTGCTGATTTCTTATCTAGGCTTAATCATGCATGTGAGGATGTTCCTATTAATGATAACTTTTCGTATGAAAACCTATTTTCTATCTCTGTTAAAACACCTTGATTTGTAGACATGGCCAATTATCTTGCTACAGGAAATTTTCCACCTTACTTTTCATCTAATCAGAAAAAGAGAATCATTAGGAAAAGTGACGATTATTCTTGGATTAGGCGAGATCTTTTTTTCATAGGAGTTGATTTGATTATTCGCAGGTGTGTCAGAGAAGATGAGATCTATGACATCTTAAGAGCCTGCCATGATGAACCATGTGGAGGACACTTCAAATATAAACGGACAGCTTACAAGATCCTTTTTTCAGGTTATTACTGGCAAGACCTTTTCAAGGATGCAAAGGAGTATGTTCAAAAGTGTGATAGTTGCCAAAGAATGGGGTGGCCTGTACAATCAAATGAAATTTCTTTGCAGCCACTGGTTCTCATAGAACCATTTGAGAGGTGGTCTCTTGACTTTGTAGGTCCCATCAACCCCCCATCCAAAGGTAAGAAGTATATTTTAGTTTGTATTGATTATGTTACAAAGTGGGTGGGGGAAAAAGCACTACCTAGAGCAACAAAAAAGTAGTGGCAGAATTTCTTTTCTCTGATATTTTTGTAATATTTGGAGTACCTATGGAAATAGTTACTGATCAGGGTGCTCAATTTGTGTCTAAGCTTATGCAGGAAATTATGCAAAAATATTAGATTACCCACCAGGAGTCCGCCCCTTATCATCCACAGGCCAATGGGGAAGTAGAATCAACCAACAAGGTGCTGGAAACAATCCTTACCAAAACAATTCAATTACATAAGAAGGATTGGTCTGACAGACTTCTTGAGGCCTTGTGGGCTTACCAGATCACATGGAGAGGTACCACTGGCTTTTCTCCATATGAACTGGTATATGGAAAACAAGTTTTGTTTTCCATTGAATTTCAGATCAAAAATTTTAGAATGGCATCAGAATTGGGTATGAACTTCGATGAAGCACAACAACAGAGAATCTTGTAGCTCAACGAATTAGATGAGATTAGGCAGGATGCTTTTCAGCATACTGACTTGACCCAACAACAAAGGTCTAAATGGCACAACAAATACATAAAAAAGAAGCATTTCAAAGAGGGAGACTGGGCATTGTTGTATGATTCTAAATTTAAAAAAATTTAAGGGAAATTTAACACACATTGGCTATGACCCTATGAAATTGAGAAAGCTTTTGATAATGGATCTGTTTGGATTAAAACTATTAATGATGAGAATGTTACCTTCTTGGTTAATGGGCACATACTCAAGCTATAACAAAAACCCCAATCCAAGGAGGAATTTGTGAAGGAAATTGTGAAGAAGAAAGAGATAGAGATGGTAAGGGAAGCGATCATTCCTTCCACTATCTCTTCCTGATTTTCCTGCTGATGCAATGAGCTCACTCTGTTCCTCCTCGTGCTTGATAAACCGTGAGAGGAATGTCTATTGGGTATAGGTTTATTCCTTTTTCTAGGCCTAATGGACTATTTACGAAAAAGGAACCGCTTGGAGTCTTCTTTTTCAGTATTTCAGACTCTCTAAAATTGAAATATGGTGAGCATGGACTACCCTGGGCTCATTAAAAACATAGGTCAGTAGATCCCTTGGGATCCTTTCAATAAATTTGTTTTTCCAGTTAATCTATGGATTTCTCATGTTGGACTGATGTGGGATTCTTAAGGCCTTCCTTCCAACAATTCTAGCCCATCAACATCAGCAAATTATCTGGGTACAGGATTACAGCCTTGTGATGCCTTGAAGCTTGTATGCCCCAATGACAGGCTATCTCGCCGATGGTAATGGAGAAACATTATGGCTTCTTTACTACTAGCTCCTACAGGGGGTTCGACAACAACTCATATATTCACACCTGATAGGATGCATCAGGGTACCTTGGTCCTCACTCTCATTAATGGTGATGGACCTCGCATTGGTTAATAGTTGACCTTAATTATTGGTAATACAATGAGCCTATTGAACATTCGACATCAACACATTCATTCATGTGCAATAGACTGTACACAATGGGTGGAGATAGCGGTTCCTATAGATTTAGCTTCAATTCCTGCAGAATGTTCAGAAGTTGCAGTTTGGACTTCCTGAAGAATGATTCACAGTTATTTTAATTCCTGCATAATGTTCATTAGTGCAGTTCAGTTCCTGAAGAGTATTTAACAGTTATTTCTGTAGAATGTTCAGCAGTCGTAGTTTTAATTCCTGCAGAGCATTCAACATCCAGTTCTTAATTCCTGCAGAACAATTGTTAGACACAACAACACCAGGATTTCCTAAAAAGACAAGAGAAAAAAATCATTAAACGGAACATAGATTAAAATTATGTAATAAACTATTAGCAAGTCATTATGTGGTTAAGGTCATGGATTATATGTCTCATGTAATAGGTTATCATTGTAAGATTAGGCTACGTCATCGAGGACAAGATCATTGGAGGTAAGCGGTAATATACAGTTGGTGATAAGGCTCTCGAGGTAAAGGTATAATGACACTTCATTTTTAATTTTTTGCATATCTAAGGCTATGGTAACCCTTTATAGCCATGGAATATTATGACATTAATCCCATGACCTGTCATCATTTCAGCGGTAGTGCTTGTACTTTTGAGATTTATCGTGCAGGTTGGAATATGATAGAAATCATGATCACGACCTGCCACTAGAAAAGCTCCATATTTCCTATTTATTCCCTCTCACTGTCGAACTATTGCATAAGTCTCGGACTACATTCCCGCAACCTGAATTTGCTCTATTTTGTCTGTCTGTAATTTCCCTATCCATTTTTTCCCCTTCATGTCCATTTTTCTCCTCCGCCATGACTAAGACTCGACCCCTCATCAGATTTGAGCCTCGGAGTCTCGCGCTACTAGAATCAAATCCTCGCAACAAGGAAAGAGTAGAAAAGGCGGGATGGTTGCCTTTCTTTCAAAGGTTCAATGGGCATAATTCTGAAGTAACCAAATATTTTACCTTGAAATTAAATGAGGACAAAGCACGGGTGGGGAACATCCAATCCAAGTTGACAGAAGAACTGGTGGCAAGGGCATATGGGATTCTGCAAGATGGAGAGTGGTGGTTTAAGAACCGCCACTTCAACAACGACATGTGCACGGCTTTCCTGGAGAAGGACCATTCGAACCCCAATTGGAGTAAGGGGATTCTGCAGTCGTTCCAGATTTCCTGCAAATGCACCAATTTCCTGCAACCACTTCAGAATCCTACAGCGAGATTGAAAGACAGTTTCAGCTCCGCAATAGAAAAGGTCTAATCCATTCCTTCGGTCATGGATTAGACCCAATAGTAGTTTATCATTGTCAAGCTATATCTGTATTATTGGTTGTAGGCTTAGTTTAGTAATCTGTTTTGTTCAAAGCGAAATATGGGCTACCAAAAATGTATAAAATCATATGTAATTTTCTTAGATGGGGGTTCAAGTTCAGAGTTCTTGGGTTGGAAGCTACTATTACAGAGCACAATATCATACTACAATCGACTGTTATTTTAGATTAATTTTATGTTCTGTTTGTTTTCCTGAGCAACTTATTTAATCTTTAAAGGAGTTGTGAGTGAGGGAGGGCCCCCTTCGCTCACAACTCCTGCAGAAGAGTGTGTGTGTTTATTTCTAGTTTGATTATGCATTAATAGTTTCCTGTAACATCTAGTATTTCCTTTTTGTATTTCTTACAACAAACTGTAAATTGGTTAAGTGAGTTAATATTTTATGTTGAAGAGCTCTTTTCATTTGGCCAATGTTTTGATTCATGCTTTTAGGTTTGATTCTTGATTGGGATTGATTTATTTTCTTTCCTACATCAATATCAGCAAACACAAGTGTTATAGAGGGATGTTATATGCCGCTCCATAACCATTGTTGCAATAGTACTGATACAGAAAAGCAGCATGAGTTATTGATTGTTGTTTGATCTTTATCTTTTCACGGTCAATATCAGCAATCTTAAGTGCTATAGAGGGATTATATATGCCACTCCATAGCCTTTGTTGCGATAGTATTGACATGGAAAGAAGCATTAGTTGTTGTTTGTATAATTAATTAACACTTGCAGTAATCAGCCTGCATATATTGAGCACTGCATCTCATTAGTTTACCTTCCTCGGTTGACAATTTATATTGACAAATTATACACGTATAATTTGAATCAACAAGGAGATTTCAATGGATTTCATCATAGGTTTACCTAAGTCTAAAGGAAAGAGTGTCATCATGGTGGTAGTTGATAGACTTACCAAGTATACACACTTTTGTGCATTATTTCATCCATTTAAAGAAAGTACAATTGCTACTGCATTTACGGAAACAATTCAAAAGCTACATGGAAACCCAAAGATTATTATAAGTGACATAGATCACATTACTGGAAATTTTCGGATGGAATTATTTTCTTGTTTGGGTACTTAATTAGCTCATATCTCATCTTATCATCCTCAATCTGATGGTCAAACTAAGATAGTGAAAAAATTTTTGGAAGGATATCTTCGTTGTTTTGTATCTGATAAGCAAACATAATGGGTCAAGTGGTTACCTCTTGCTGAATGGTGGTATAACACTTCGTTCCATACTGCAGCAAAAATGACCCCATTTATGGCACTTTATCGATATCATCCACCATCCATCACATCATCTTTAAGAGAATATTCTAAGGTTCAAGCAATGGAAGATCACATCGAGCATCAACAAGAATTTTTCCAACTCTTAAAGGATAACCTAAATTTGGCATAAAATCGAATGAAACAACAAGCATATCAACATTGCAGCGAGAGAAGTTTTGATGTAGGAGACTGGGTATTTTTACAACTACAACCATACAAACAAATGTCTCTCACGCAAGCTAAGAAGGATAATAAATTATCGCCAAAATACTATGGTCCTTACAAGTTGTTGCTAAAGATTGGTACTATGGCATACAAATTGGAGCTTCTAGCTTCTTTCGCGAGTGCATCTAGTTTTCCATGTTTCATGTGTTGGAAATATGATGCAGAGTGTTGTCCTTGATGGCAACCCACTGAATGAAGATGAAGACATGCGACTGTTGACATGTGTTGTCCTTGATGGAAAACCACCTGATGAAGTTATTCTTGACTTGATGGACTTGGTAAATGATGTAAATCTGATGTGATATGATGTTTGTTGACAATATGATGCTGAGTGTTGTCCTTGAAAGGCAACCCACTTGATGAAGATGATGACAACTTACTTGATGAAGTTGTGCTTGAGAGAATATGTTCTTGATGAAGAAAATCTGTTGTATCTACAGTGAGTACAGAAGACAATGAAGAAAGGAATTCAGCTTGTGCAAAATCTCTGGTGAAAAGAGTATGTCTCTAGGCATACGCGGATATGTCTAAGGGAAGTCGTGTATGCACGCGGGAAACAACGTTCCAAGTAGCGTATGGGAAAAAGCGCTTTTAAAATTCAAAACTAGGGGTAACCACCATGGTATTGACCCATTGTATTGGGTAATGATTCTCCTAAATGACCCCGTCCAGGAATACCATCGGAAGCAATGTGGTTTTGGCTCATGGTATTGAAAAAGGGGCTCATGGTATTGAAAAAGGATAAACCTATATAAAGAGATGAAATTCATTATGCAAATTATGAGTGTGGGTGTGCAAGATGTTTGAGCTTGAATGAATACTTCTCTCTGAAGTAGATCTGAATGGAAAGGGTTACACTTGAAGATAAATCTGAATGTATGATGCACCAATGATGAAGAAGGGATCTTTAGATCCGAAATGTACTTGTATCTTCTAGATCTGGTTGTGAAATGTTTAGATCTGAGATGAGGCGAACATCTGTCTGAAGTAAAGGGTTAAATATGAACTAAATATCTGATTTGAAGAAGTATGCTGCTCTATAATGTCTAAAGAACCATACGCTAGTTTGCTGCAGAAGAAGCGCGTATATACGCGGCTTCGCTGAAGAAAAAGCGCGTATGCGCAATGAAAATTAGCTCTGTAATATGTACAGAAGTATACGCGGGTTTGTATGGTAGAAGGCGTGTATATACGTAGGATCAGTGAAAGGAAAGCGCATATGCAAACTAGGGTTTGCTGAAGCAAGCTTCATGAAACATCCTGACCGGTCTCGCCGTATTACGTTTATCCGATCTGTGTTGTCCGAATTGATAAGTATCTCGTTGGTATGTATGTTTGAGCTTAAATGTATGAAGAGGGTCCAGTCTGAAAATACGATGAAACGTGGTCTGCAAGTTGTGTTCTATTGAAGTTGTTGGATCCAGTGGGAAAATTGATGAAACGTGGTCCATAGAGGTGCTGAGGGTTGTAGCCTTCAGTCAGGGGGTTGTAGCTCCCTTCCAGGAGAGGCTGGTAAACGAGATCAGGGGGTCGTAGCTCCCTTCTGGTAAACGAGAGCAGGGGGTCGTAGCTCCCTTCCAGGAGAGGCTGGTAAACGAGTCAAGGGGTTGGTGCTCCCTTCCAGGAGAGGCTGGTAAACGAGCGCAGGTGGGTTCCTGCGTGCTGGTAGAGTCTCCACCAGCACATATGTTGTAAGATGTTTTCTCTATAATACAATATTGAAGGCTGAGCAACTGCAGCGGTGGTTTTCTCCCGACTTGGTTTTCCACCTAAAAATCCTGGTGTTCATGTGTGATTCTTTGTGTGATGGTTTTTTCTATTCTTATTGCACATGTTTACAGTTTATAGAACATCTAATGAATGAATGATGGAATGATATAAGTGAAGAACTAATGGCATAACTAGATCTCTGTGTATACGCGAGTTTTATGAAGGATATCCGCGTGTATACGCTAGTTGGCTTCAGAAAAGTAGCGTATGGGTTTTAGAGCATGAAAAAAAAAAAAGTTTCATTTTTCCCTAAATACTGATTCACCCCCCTCTCGCATTTTCCCAACAATTGGTAATAGCTGCATCCTTCTGCAGAAGCTTGATCGCTTGAAGGAGATCCGTCGCAATGGGAAGTCAAGAAGGAGTGATGTCTATAAAACCACCTCTATTCAATGGAAGCGGAAGCAATCTGATATTCTGGAAGGTACGAACAAAAGCATATCTGCAAAGTCTTGGTGCGGATGTATGGGCAATCGTGGAAGAAGGTTATCAATACCCGGCAAGTATTCCTACTGATGCAGCAGAAAGGAAGAAGTATGAAACCAATGCCAAAGCAGTAAATGTCTTGCTAGGAAGCATGTCTGAATCAGAATTTGCTAAAGTGATGCAGCTACATTCAGCAAAAAAAATATGGGACAAAATCATTCTAAGCTATGAAGGAGACACAAAGGTAAAAAGTGCAAAACTCCAAACTCTTAGAATTGAATATGAAAATTTGAAGATGCATAGTGATGAAAGTGTTGCCAATTTCTTTCTTCATCTAGATGATATTGTAAATCGGATGAGAAATTTGGGTGAAACCATAACTGATACTACTCTGGTGGAAAAGGTCTTAAGATCTTTGACTTCAAAATTTGACTCTAAAGTTTCGGCTATTGAAGAAAGGCAAGATCTGCAAACTCTTACTATTGTTCAATTACATGGTACTCTGACTGCTTTTGAAATGAGACAAGGAGGTCCTTCTCAAATAAGAGAAGCTGCTTTTAAGGCATCTACAAGAGGAAAAGAAAAGGAAATTGTCAAAGAATCCAGCTATATATTCGATGAAGAAGAAGTAAATTTCGTGAGAAAGCTCCAACTAGGTACTGGAAGATTCAAGGTAAGCTTCCCTTCAAATGTTTTGAGTGTGGAAAAGTTGGTCACTATGCTGCTAAATGTCCTAATAGAGAAAAACATGGTAAAGGGAAACAATTTGAAAAGAGAAAGAGTTATTATGCAAAAGAAGATGATGATGAAGTGTCCAGTGAAGAAGAAGAAGATTCTGACCATGATCTGAAAGTGCTCATGGCAAAGAAGCAAAAGAAGAAGCCTACTCGAAACAAGGAGATCTCTCAAAAAACATGGTTAGCAGAAATTGAAGAAGATGAATCAGATAGTGATTGGGGTCATCCCTTGAATGATCTTAGTTGTGCAAACAATGGTGAAGACAGTGAAAGTAAAGGTGTGGATCTAGAAGAAGCTCTCAAGGTTAAAGTTGAAGAACTACAAAGTTCATCTAAGACGCAAGAATCTATCAACAAAGAGATGATCTCTCAAATGGAAAAACAAATAGAAATGCTGAATGGACAGGTGGACAAGTATCAAAGGTTTCATACTTATGCATCTAATCGAATTAAAGAACTAGAAGCAGAAATCAACGATCTAAATGCAGATCTCGAAAAATCAAGCAAGAAGAATGAAGGACTTGAAGCTGCAATCATCTCTCTACAAACAGATCTTGAAGCATCAAGTAAGAAGATTGAGGAACCTCTACAAACATTTGAAAAGGAAGGCCTTGAAGCATAAATCATCTCGCTCAAAGAAGATCTGGAAAAATCAAATAAGAAGAATGAAGAGCTGGAACAAACATGTGAAGAAAACGAAAATTGGCTGAAAGAAGAGATTCTAAATCTGAAGGATCAAGTAGAAGATGGAAGAAGGAAAGAAGAAAGCATGAAAAAGCAATGTCAAGCCTTGGAGGTGGAGGTAAACATTCTCAAAGGTAAATTAGAAGAAAAGGTAAAACTTTTGAGGTTTCATGATAGTACTAATATTTTGGACAATATTCTAAGTAATCAAAGGTCTCCTGCTATCAAACTTGGTCTTGGTGTCCATGAAACTGTTAAAGGAGAATCTAGCTCACAAGGAGGTGCTAAAGAATCAAAGGACATCAATGCAAAATCTGAAGTGTTGAAAGAAACAAAAGATCAACCAACAAGCATGAACTCTCAAAGGAATTTATTCAAGAACGTTGAGTGTTTTAAATGTCATAATTATGGGCATGTTGCAGCAAATTGCAGAAGCAGAATAATTCAGCCACAAACAAACAGATTCTATTCAGAAAGGTACTCTGGTAGCTTCAAGGGATATTGTTTCTCATGTAACAAGTATGGACATAAAGCAGCTGATTGTAAAAGGAGGAAGATTAGAAATACTCATTATGATTCTTATGCTTATTTTTCTTGACATATGAGATGTTATTCTTGTAACAAGTATGGACATGTAGAAAAGGAATGTAGGTTGAACAGATATGAGAAATTGGACAACTTCCAGCACACAAATAGAAAGATCAAACAAATCTGGAAAAAGATGGAGGACCGATCAGAAACGGAGGGAATTCTAACCCTACTGCAGTCATCCGCTTCTGAAGCTTACTTCTCTGATTGACTGCAGGAATGATGTGGGATACATTATGAGATTTAGTAATGTATCGTCATAGGGGGAGAAATGTATGATGTCTCTCATGGTTGAATTGATTATTCTGGTTATATGCATTTCTGACTGTGCATCTGATATGAAGAAGACAGGTACAGGAAGGACAAATTCAGGGGGAGATGAAGGAATGTGAAAAAATTCTATGCTTCACTTTCCATACGCGGGTTCTATGAACAAAAGTTGCGTATACACGCGAGTTCCAGCAGACACAGTCGTGTATTCATTGAGGATAAGAGAATTTGGATGACAGCTGAAGATCAGGAGCAGAGGTTCAGGGGGAGCATCAGTCTGACTGATAATAACTGTAGTTTTGACTCTATATCAGCTTAATTTCTCAGTTCTAAATGATAATGATATGATACTTGATGTCTTATGTTGAAGTTTATGGATGAGTCCTGTATGCTTGTTAAATGAAGAGTATTCGTTGCTGAGATGAAAGTCTTATAATTCAGAGACAAGGACAGATCATGCAAAGATTGTTGATGATGACTTGCTGTTGAAGGTGTTTCAGATTGCACAAGTTAAGGAAGAGAACTGGTTTAGGGGGAGCAGCAGGTTGAATACTAATGATTGCATTGTTGGCAATATGACGGCTTATTCTGATACTCATGCTCAAATGATGATGGCTTGGTACATGGTTTATGATGATGAGACGTTGAATGAGCTGTTTTTACTGCTTGCTGAAGTTTATCTGTTGGATAAAATTGGAAGTCTTATGATTCAGAGATAAGAATAGTTCATGCATAGTTTGTTACTATGGCTGAGATCTTTTCCTACATATGTTACTTCATGTTAAATCTTAAAGGTCATGGTGATGTAGAATGGTGGTAGACCACATGAATGATTGCTTGACACTTATGTGAAGTTGTTGTTCTGGTATGATAATCTTTCTTGGAAAGATTGTATTGATGCTGCAAAGAATATGAAGGCTTCGTTACTAATGTGCTTATGCTACAACCATTGGATGACTCTTGAAGACATAACTGCACTGTTCTATCTATCTGTAGTCCAGGGAAGCATCCAGAAAGAAGCTGAACACTGTCTTTTTCATGGAGATTCGATCCGGTTAAACATAGAAGATGGTATTGATACGCTTATAAAAACACACACATATACTAGTTCAAGCAATGTGAAACCATATGTCCGATTGGTCACAAATTTAAGGAGTCACTTTCTCAAAGATTGTAAATTTACTGTTTGCTTTTGGTATCTCTCCGACATCGTTTGGTATCTCCGTGTGTTCCATTATAATTCTCGTTTAATGTTTTGATGAAGATGTGCTCATGATTTATTTGTTATGAAGTGTTCAGATGTACAAACATATTTGGAGCCTTAATACATGAAGATGTATGGAGGTACGTATCTCATGTATATAAGTTTATTTAGTATAATGCATTGTTGGTATCATGATGACTCCGAAATATGTTCTCTTACTTGAGGACTTTCTGGTGTTGGTCTTAAATGGTCATATTTGTATTTTGATGAAAAGGTCATGTTGAGACCCATGATGTAAAATTTGTAATATTCAGTCATGTAAGGACTTGTCAAATTTTGTAAACCCACTTGGTTGGGTAGCTGAATTGGAATATGTAAACCCACTTGGTTGGGTACTTGAGTTTTATATGTAAATCCACTTGGTTGGATATTTGATGTAAGTATGAGTCTTTGGTGATAGGAAGTTCATAGAGTCATGTACTTTATTGAAAATATGTTTGAAGATTCAGCATGAACTCAGGGGGAGCTTGGTCACTTCAGTATAGATCAGATCTGCAGAACGCTTCGTTCACATGCGGAGAAGAGAGTGTGTTGATTGTGATCCGCCCTTTGCCCTTGATGTCAAAGGGGGAGAGTGACTTGGTGTTTGAATGATGATGTCAAATATTTGGGAGAGTGACATGGTGTCACTGTATCTATCTGTTGTGGTTACCAAACACCATCGTGGTTGCCATCAAGTCCAAAGGGGGAGATTGTTGGAAATATGATGCAGAGTGTTGTCCTTGATGGCAACCCACTGAATGAAGATGAAGACATGCGACTGTTGACATGTGTTGTCCTTGATGGAAAACCACCTAATGAAGTTATTCTTGACTTGATGGACTTGGTAAATGATGTAAATCTGATGTGATATGATGTTTGTTGACAATATGATGTTGAGTGTTGTCCTTGAAAGGCAACCCACTTGATGAAGATGATGACAACTTACTTGATGAAGTTGTGCTTGAGAGAATATGTTCTTGATGAAGAAAATCTGTTGTATCTACAGTGAGTACAGAAGACAATGAAGAAAGGAATTTAGCTTGTGCAAAATCTATGGTGAAAAGAGTATGTCTCTAGGCATACGCGGATATGTCTAAGGGAAGTCGCGTATGCACGTGGGAAACAACGTTCCAAGTAGCGTATGGTCAAAAGCGCTTTTAAAATGCAAAACTAGGGGTAACCACCATGGTATTGACCCATTGTATTGGGTAATGATTCGCCTAAATGACCCCGTCCATGAATACCATCGGAAGCAATGTGGTTTTGGCTCATGGTATTGAAAAAGGGGCTCATGGTATTGAAAAAGGATAAACCTATATAAAGAGATGAAATTCATTATGCAAATTATGAGTGTGGGTGTGCAAGATGTTTGAGCTTGAATGAATACTTCTCTCTGAAGTAGATCTGAATGGAAAGGGTTACACTTGAAGATAAATCTGAATGTATGATGCACCAATGATGAAGAAGGGAATCTAGATCTGAAATGCACTTGTATCTACTAGATCTGCTTATGGAAGGCCTAGATCTGTGATGAGGCGAACATCTGTCTAAAGTAAAGGGTTGAATCTGAACTGAATATCTGATCTAAAGAAGTATGCTGCTCCATAATGATTGAAGATCTATACGCTACTTATCCGCGGAGGAAGCGCGTATATACGCGGCTTCAGCGAAGAGAAAGCGCGTATGCGCAATAAAATATACACTGAGGTATACGCTGGTTTGTGTGGACGGAAGCGCGTATATACGCGACATCAGTGAAGGGAAAAAGCGTATGCAAACTAGGGTTTGCTGAAGCAAGGGGTATGAAATATCTGATCTGTTCTGCTGTGTTTCTGCTATCTGATCTGTGTTGATATGTATCTGTTGGTGACGTATGTTTGTGCTTAAAAGTATGGAAAGGGTCCAGTATGAAAATATGATGAAATGTGGCCTGCAAGTGTTGTTCTATTGAAGTGGTTGGATCCAGTGTGAAAATTGATGAAACGTGGTCCAAGGTGGTGCTGAGGGTTGTAGCCTTCAGTCAGGGGGTTGTAGCTCCCTTCCAGGTGAGGCTGGTAAACGAGATCGGGGGGTCGTAGCTCCCTTCTAGGTGAGGCTGGTAAACGAGATCGGGGGGTCGTAGCTCCCTTCCAGGAGAGGCTGGTAAACGAGTCAGGGGGTTGGAGCTCCCTTCCAGGAGAGGCTGGTAAACGAGCGCAGGTGGGTGCCTGCGTGCTGGTCAAGTCTGCGCCAGCACATATGTTGTAAGATGTTTTCTCTATAATAAAATATTGAAGGCTGAGCAACTGCAGCGGTGGTTTTCTCCGACTTGGGTTTCCACCTAAAAATCCTGGTGTTCATGTGTGATGCTTTGTGTGATGGTTTATTCTGTTCTTACTGCACATGTTTACTGTTTATAGAACATCTAATGAATGAATGATGGAATGATATAAGTGAAGAACTAATGGCATAATTAGATCTCTGTGTATACGCGAGTTTTATGAAGGATATTCGCGTGTATACGCTAGTTGGCTTCAGCAAAGTAGCGTATGGGTTTTAGAGCATGAAAAAAATAAAAAGTTTCAGTTTGCCCTAAATACTGATTCACCCCTCCCTCTCAGTATTTTTCCCAACATCATGCTTAAAGAAAGTTATAAGTGACAAAATTCCAGTTCAAACAATATTGCCAGAACTTGATGAGGAAGGAAAAATCATATTGGAACCTGAAGCAGTCACAGAAACAAGAACTCGACAGCTACGAAATTGATCAATTTCAGAGTATCTCATCAAGTGGAAGAACTTACCCACCGAAGATTCTACATGGGAGGATGAGAATTTTATACAGAAGCATCCGGAGCTACTCAAGTGTTAAGGACAACACTTTTTTAAAGGAGAGGGGCACGTTAGGTCCCTATATTACTAGTATAGTGCCTTATTGTTGTTAGTGTAACTCCCTTATTGTTATTGTTGTGCCCCTGTAACTCCAATATTGTTATAAATGTGCCCTTACATTATTATTATTAGGTCGGCTAGGATTATATTGTGATCCCATAGACTCCTATATATAGAACGAGGTTTTTTCATTTGTATCATCCAAGAATTGTTCATTTATGTAATGTATTGGAGGTTGCTCCCTCGAAGTGTTTGATTTCTAAGGCGTTGATCTCTCTTTTCTTCTATTTTTGGAGCTAGTTTGTTGTGAAACCAGCTCCAAAAATAGAAGAAAAGATATATCAACGCCTTAGAAATAAGCCACTTCGAGGGAGCAACCTCCAATACATTACATGAATGAACAATTCTTGGATGATTCAAATGACAAAAACCTCCTTTCTATATATAGGAGTCCATGGAGCCACAATATAATCCTAGTGGGGCCACAATGTAATGCTAGCCGACCTAACAATAACAACGCAAGGGCACAATAATAACAATATTGGGATTAGAGGGGGCTACAATAATAACAATAAGGGGGCTACACTAATAAAAATAAGGGGCTAAACTAGTAATATAGGGACCTAACATAGTTTCATAACATTAAGAAAGAGTTAAACTACAAAAACTAAAAAAATAAGTAAATTTGAAAAAAAGTAAAAAGGAATAAAATAAGAAAGAGTTAAATTAAGAGAAACATTAAATTAAGTAAAACTTAAAATAAAGAAATAAAAGTTTCGTATTGGCACAGTGAATGTGTGCATGTGGTTCCCTCTCCATTGTTTGGTCTATTTAATAGACATTGAGGAATATGAGATTCATTCATTGTTCCTTCATCTATTCTATTCGGAGAAAGGTATTGTGAGGCAAAGGATTCCATGACAGTAGTACGTTGATTGAGGGCTCGCAAGTGGCCAGCTGTAGAAAGATTATGTGCAGTTGAGCCTACGGTTGGGTGGAGAGTCGTCCCCAAAACTTTATTGTGGTTAGAAGGATTAAAATAAGGTTTAACTCTGAAAGCACAAGTAAGGAATATCGTCGCTCTAGGTAAGTCGTCTCTGCTCGAGTTTTTCTTAAAATTCTTTGCTAATTAGTTGAATATTTTTTGTGTTGATTATTAATTGCATATTTGATATAATTAGTTGCATGTTAAATTTTCGGGTTGTTACATAATACTTGTGACAATGCTACAAATATTTTTACTAAGCCTCTTGGAAGAATCAAATTTGAGTTATTTAGGGAGATTCTAGGAGTACTAGTGAACTCTTTCTCCATTAAGGGGGAGCATTGAAGAGAATGGAGAAATGTATTCTAGGAGAGAGTCAATTCATTAGTTGTGCGTGTGCCTTAGATTATGATTTAGTTCTTATTTCTTAGGTGGTTGTTCTAACTTCCATATTTGCTTGTAAACTAATTATTCATGATCATTAATGATGAATTGGTAGAGCATTCTGCAGAGGGAGTCTCCAGGTGAAGCTCCTCACGTGTGAGTTGCTTAGTTTATTGAATATATGTCTTTTCTTCCAATTTTTTATCAATTTCAACTTGTAATTATGGCTAGCTCACTATCATTTGAATTTTACTTTTCTTTGCTTTTGTTAATTTATTAATATGTTGTGAATATCTGTTCATACATGTATATATTCATTTTGTTTTCTTTATTTTTTAATTCTCAATAAATAAACAAAAAACCAGTTTTTTTTTTTATATTTGGTGTGAATGTATGTTCATACATGTATATATTCATTTTTTTTCTTATTTTTTCATTCTCAATAAATAAATAACTAACCAGCCTTTTTATTTATTTATTGGATATATATGGAGTGCTTTGTCTCATTTTATTGTTAAGATAACAAGATTCGAGGAGTTGTATAACATTTCCATCTTAAATCAAATTATGAACATGGTGTAAACTGGACTAACAATAGCAATAGCAATGGGCGGATAACATGAGCTGATGGGGCAAATAATTCCCGTGACAACTTCTAGTGGTAGTAAGCAGGGATGGAATTTAATGGGAAAAATGCCCGTCATAGACCATTTTGACCGTATTTAACGTCTACAAATTTTCAATGGTCGTTTTTCTTGATGGGTTTGGAACAGTAGAAAACATCTTTTCGAGGGTCAATATTTTTACGAAAATGTTATTAGTGCCTATTCGGCAAGTACTTTCCCTACCGGATAAAATTTGGCCTCTTGTTCTTGTTGTTGGGAATTTGTCATCTAATGTTTGCCTTGTTGTTGGGAACCTTCCATCTCAACCCTTCATATAAATGATGAAAATGGTTACTACGTCATTGCCTTCGCGAAGTTAAATATTATTCTAATATTTATTGCAATGTGGCATGAACGGAAATGCAAAACAAATCACGTTTTGTTTTACTTACGCGCATTTTTTTGTATGAATGATATGGCATGGAAGAGATGATATGAATCCCTACATGACATCCTTGCAAGGCATAGATTGTATACAATGTAGTCCCACGAGATACTCTAAGGAATCATTTTGGGAAATGCTACATCTTTCTATTTCCAATTCCCACGTAACTTTCTATGAATGATATGGCATGGAAGAGATGCTATGAATCCATACATGATATCCTTGCTAGGCATATATGGTATACAATGTCGTCCCACGAGATATTCTAGGGAATCATTGTGGGAAATGCTACATCTTTCTATTTCCAATTCCCACTTAACTTTCAAAAGTCGTCTCAGTTGCAAATTCAAAGTGATTATGAATTTCCAAAACTTTTAATCCTTATAATTATCTATAAATTTATATAGATTTTGAAAATATATAAATTTAGCGTTTTCATTTTCTTGAAAATTAGATGAATATATGTTCAAGATAATGAAACAAATATATGTTCAAGATAATAACACGTCATAATTTTTTTTTGTCTCCTTGGTACAATGATTGAAGATTAATGCAAATAAAATATAAATACAATATATAGACGTATGTGGTCGGGGTGGCTTGGTTCTTTAATTATTTTAAATATTTTCTTGTTTGTATGTACTTTGAATTTAGTATAGAGATAAAAGGAGAAAAAGATAACAATATTATTTATGGAAGATAAGAAATATAATGATTATGTAAAAACATTATATGAATGATGAGTGAGTTGGATTGGAATAGTTTAAAAATAATAATAGGGTGATAGTTGAAGCAAATTGTTTTATAAAAGATAACAAAATTTCTTCATTCTCTTTACATGCAGATTGAATAATTAAATCAATTTGTTTTTAGCTATATCTTTGAAATAAAAATAGTCCCTAGTTACATCGTTGAAATAAAAATAAAAAAAATTTGAATGTGGTTATGTATAACTCTTAATTTTACTATATAAAAAATTTATAATTTTTTTTGTTATGAAAATTGTTGAGATCCTTTTATAAAAATTTGTTTTTATTTATGTTGATAGATAATTTTTATGGAAGATTCTTATATTTATTTATATTTTAATCTAAATATTTATCTAATGGTCATAAATCAAAGATATTGATATATTTTGGTTATCTCTTAATGTGGTTATCAATATTTACCTTTTTACATTTACCTAATATAATAATGAAATCACCACAGAAATTATCAAATAACAAATAACATCGTGTGAATCAACCCATTAAAAAATAATGATTAACATATATCAATAGTATTTATTAATATAACTGTACCTATCTTAAATTTGTCATTTTCTCATATCTAAATTATTATTAGTTATAAAAATAAATTTATTTGTATTTTAAATTAATTAAACATTAATGATTAAAAACTAATTATCCATATACAATTTTAAAAATTTTCATTAACCCATGAGAAAAAGGTATATTAAAGAGTAAGCTTCATTTCATATATCAAAGCTCTAAGCTTCAAACAAACTTGGAAAAAACAATACATTTTTTTGCATATTTAAATTTAGACGGAATCTCAATATATTAGTTAGTAATTTTATTTCTTTTTTTTTTACAAAATATATAATTTTATACCTTTACATGCGGATAAAGGGTTTTGTGAAATCTAGGATGATATTAAAATGTAAAAGTGAAGTTTAATTATCTCATGTTTTGATTTTTTTGAGAAATTTTTGCGGTTAATAGATCTTTTGGATTGTAAATTTTAGTTATATATTCCACACAATTTAAGTGCTCCAAAGGTTTTTAGGGCATTCAATACATTTATGGATTCAAAAACACAATATAAATAATGGAAAAATACAATTTTGCCAAAAAAATTTATCATCAAATTTTAACAAGAAGACAAAAATATAGAGCAATTAAACTACACTAAATATTAAGGGACAAAAGCATATATACCTACTTTCCACCATAAAAATCACAAGTGGGGCTTAGGCACCATATCCATAAGACCTATGAGAGGGTAATAAGATTAATGTATCTCATGATACCTTGAGCTCCTCATATAGAAGCTAAGTAAGGGAATGTCCACCAACAAAGAAGGGTCCAATCACTATAGAGAAAACACCAATTAATAAAACTTTTAACAAACACACGTGTTCTTGTTATCTTTTTAGTGAAGGTGAATAAACAATGAAAATTTTCTAGCAGATTATTTTTTGAGCACATAAACCTTTAAAGGCTTGAAAATTACATTTTCATAACACCCCTCTCATTATATATCCTCCCATGCTCAACTTTTGTAAAATACATACATTGAAAAAAATGCAACATTGTAAGAAAAACATATAATTTTTATCTTGTTATTAAATACAACACACATGTACATCATGTTACCAGACATTCTAGTTTTAGGGTTAATATGAAACCTAAATTTTTCTAAAATGACAATTTAAAAAGAAGAGGTACTCATGTGTACAATACCATGCACACTACATTAGGCTAACATTTGATAAAAAAATGTTAATGCACTAAATAAAATAGATACATTGATTCAAGTGATACAATGTGTAGTATACTAAGTTTTAAAATGATTGTTGTGAAATATGCACTAAACATACCAATTTTCTATTGTGCTCTAAATAGACCATTGAATTTGTGTACCTTTATACAAGGAGTATTGCATCAAGATGTCATTAAATTATTTTATTTTGAAAATAGATTTTGAAGTGTACTAAACATAGCTACACATTGGTGCATAACACAAACATATGTAACAAGGCAGGTTAAGATATTTTATAGAGGAAAACATGTTGGTAGTGTGCCCTATACCTATCACTCACCAATGCATTGGAATATGAACCACATTGGAATAGGGATAAAAAAAAACATCAACCAAATTATTATTTCAATTTTCCTTTAGTACTGCACACATGTTCAAACTTCAATGTTGTCTCAGAATGTAATAATAAAGGAGGAAAATATAACATAATCCTATAACATGATGTTAAGAGATCCACAATGTCCATTTATTATAAGTTTAGTTTTTTTTTTTCAACTCTAAATATTATGCATTAAATCTTATTAATATATATGGTAAAATGTATATTTTATCTTTAGATCCAATAGTATATATTAAATTATGTAAATCATATCTTTAGATCCAATAATATATATTAGATTACATAAACCATAACATAAGTCATATTAATTAATCTACTTTTTGAGTTTTTATTGATAACATTTAATAGTTATTGTGTTAGTCATCTTATATGTCCCATACGATCTCTTTAGTGAAATTTTTTAACATAACTATGCCGTTGAAGGGTGATTTTTTTAATTAAATTTTTATTGGTAAAGAGTTAATTTATTATGAGAACATCACTTTTGATGAACAAAATTTTAAACATAATGTTTCTTGATGGTAAACATAAAGATCCAAAACGTAAAAAAAATTGTATGATGGGTAAATAGAAATCCAAATTCCAACCCTAACTATAAGAGTAGCAGATTAATAACACATTAAATGAATGAGCATTAATATTAATGAAATATTAGTTAACTTATCTAAAATGAATCACTGGAAAATTAGTTAGTTAACTTAATTATAATTATTCATGAAATTTAGTTAATTTGAGTTAACTAATTTAACTTCATTTTAGTTATTTTATTAAATTAAATTATCCATGAATCGCTGGTAGCCTGGTAGATTGCTTAATTCAAGTGAATTTGCAACAGATTACTTAAACGGCTATAGCCGTTTTTTTATGGCACGGGAATTTTAGTGAGTGGAATACTTATTATGTTAATTGAACTCAGCTAAAAGAAGCATAGTTAATGTCAAGTACTCTATTTTTATTAAAGCTTTGAAATTAATCAATCACGATTTTAGAATTAGCTTTTTAAGAATTTTATAGTTTATTTTGAAATCACTGTAAACCCTTCAGGTTTTCATATTATAGTTGATTTTGAAATCACAATAAACCTTTCAGGTTTTCATACTGGTATGAATATTTTTTTATTATTATTTTGATATTAAATATTTATTTTTTATCTAGGTTTTTCACATAAATAAATTAAAATTGTGAAATCTAATTCCAAAATAAATAGCATTCTCATAATTAAAAATATGAGAATTTAAATTAAGGAAAATAGGTTTACTTACTAACAAAAATACATCTCGTTATTTTAACACAAACTTACGTATATAACAAATTTATACATTTTCACTAATTAGGTGAGATCCTAAACATAAAGGAGATATAGACATATTCAGTCAATCATATTATATTGAGATAATTTAATACAAAATTTAATAAATTATTATCTTATAGGATGCTTAAAAATAATTAATGTATAATAATATATTTTATTAAAAAACTTGTATGGTATAGTTATAATTTTTATTTAAATAATATAATTGTTTTTCTTATATAAATATATGATAGAATGAAACTATTGTTGGGTGTGAAGCTTGATTATATTATTTATTTAGTTGTATTGTCGTGTTGGACCTTTGTCATTAATAGGGCAGCAACGTCATTCGTCGTTTGTTCGATGTCATGGGGTCCAGGGAGTAGACTTTTTGGAGTCCTCTTTGGAGGGGGGTTTCGAGGGTAGTGCCCCCGAAGCTAAAAACAAATGTGAAATTGCCTTGTAAAATATTGTAATTTTGTAGTCAATATGGGCGGCTCATTAGGTGGATGATCTGGCAATAGAATTTATGTTTAATTCAGGGCTTTTTCTCTAGAAGGTAACCCCTCTGTTTTATTAGGGTATTGTATTGAGGTTGTGTATTGTGTGTATATTCTGAGCGAGAAATAGAAAGGGAGGTTGTTTGAGAAAGTAAATGATATTACAATGGATTTATTGTAGGTTGTGCCTCTTCATTTTGCTGGATAATAGAAAAGAATGACTGGTTGTTTTCGAGGACGTAACCCAAGTTGGGTGAACCATATATATATATATATATATATATATATATATATATATATATATATATATATATATATATATATATATATATCTTGTTTTATATTTTATTTATGTATTTGTGTTTCCGCATATTTTATGTATTCCATTCCTCTGTAATATATAATTTTATGACAAATATATAATTAGACATTAATAAATTTCTTCAATCTATAAATAAAGCATTGAAAAAGCTTTTAATTTTAGTTATCATGGATTATATAAATTTTTAGATATTTTCCATCTCGAATGAAATAGATTTGAAGTGAACAAGTTAGAAATTAGTTTCATCAATAATCTCAAGGGTATCATCAATAATTATACAATTAATAAACAATTATAATTTGTATGTTATTGTTCAGTAATCCACATTTTTATATTTCTCACTCTTTATAATTTTCAAATATAAAATTTTATAATTTTACTAAGTTTTAACTCAAGTACATAATTCAAATTAGATTAGAAATTGAAATTCCAAAAGTTGTCTAATAAATTTTACATACCTATAACAAATATTTTATGCTAATAATAATAGCTCCAAAAATATAGGTCACTAAAAAATTCTTTCATTTTCTAAAACTAATAAACCGTCCACACTATCATTGAGCACAATAGTCAGCATATCTCCATCTAAATGGAATTCAAGCCCATTAATGTGGCTGAAAGTAAAGAGGTTAATATTCAATTCCTAATTTATAAGAGGGATGCCTTGTCACATGTTTAGATATAATATTGTTCAAAACTCTAAACCGCAAAATAGAAGAGAAAACAACTTTTCCAAAAGCCTCATTACCTTTTCCCTTCATGGCACATATAATAATGTTTTCGAATGGACGAAATCTCATTATTAAAGTTTAAAACAATGAGTATTACTAATTATTATATAATTATGATGATGATAATGATGGTTAACGTCTATTAAGACCAAATTTTGGTCTATCGGACTTATAATTTTCTTAGTTCTTAATTGTCTAGCTTCTCGTCTTTCTTGGCGAGATTGGTGTTGCAGCTTTTTTTTCTTCTCTACAGTCTTCCAACTTCCTTTATTTTGCACCTCCTTCATCTCTTCTGATTCTTGGGACACTGGTGGCTTATCTTCGGGATCTGTGAGATCTGCTTCACTGCAAAATGAAGATTTCTTTTGCGCGGTATTCACATCTTCATAATTGTTGATGCTTGAGGGGCTGTCAAGTTTGATTTTTTGTTGTTGGGCACGGCTTTCCCCTGCTTGTCTTGAGAGTTGTTTCTTTCTTGTCTGATTTCTTGCGATTCACAGTTTTCTGGAGAGTATTCTTCCTTGATGATAGTGTAATGTTCCTTTTGTGCTCCTTCCCACCATGTAGATCTATGGTGGTTCTTTCTGGCATAATTTTTCTGGGAGACTTTTGGGAAATTTTTGGCTAGATGGCCTATCTCAAAGCAGGATCGATATCTGAAGAGGACACTTTCATTGTCGAGTTTCTGGTTCCATACATGGTCTTTGCTTGTTAGGATTATTTCAGCTGGGAATCCGACGTTGAAGTCCATTTCTACACATATGCGTGCATAGGTGGTTCTGACATATTCCTCTGTTTCTGGGCACCTGCAGTAAAATTTCCCAATTGCATTTCCGATGGCTTGTAGCGAGGAGAGATTCCAGAGATGCAAATGTAGGTTTGGCAATCTGACCCAAGCTAGTGTTGAGGTTATGACTATTGTTGAGGGGTCGAATGATGGGTTCCATGGCTTCATGAATAGGCCTTGGTTTTCCCAAAACTAAGAGCCGAAATCTAAAATGCATTGTTTGCTTTCAGAGTTTTCAAAATCTACTATAAAGAAACCCTTAGCACAGGGGTAGATATTAATTTCATCAGAAATTACATGCTTCCATACTTCCGAGATCCAACTGTGGAGAGCTGTTAGTCGCGGCCAAAAGCCATTAAACCGACAGATTAAGGCACTTTCAGAAAACTTTAAGGCTTCATCAAGTGAGGCCTTGACCACCTGCACAGTGGGAGCTGAGACTTCACTGACTATACTCTTAGAGACGGATTAAAAAAGGCCGACAATTATCTTCGCAAAGCTGAGAGCCATACTAAACCCAAAAATATAATGGAAGATGTTGGAGAAATCACAGCGGAATTCATTAAACAATTAACACACAGCAATTAAACCAAGCACATAAAGACACAGGCATTAACGTGGTTCACCCAAACCTCCTGGGCTACGTCCACACAACAGGCATCGGCAGTCTTTATTAATCAAAACAGGAGATTACATAATTAATCAAATCCTCCCAAACTCTCACACTCCATTGCAAACAATCCATATGGATACCTGTTATATAGCAAAGAGAATCAAACTACCTCATAAATCCTCTCAACACAAATTTAGGATGCATTAACTCCCTCCCAACAAACTGGAGCTAATCTAGGAACTAATTCCTAATTTTTGTCACCTAATGAGATTTTTGACTATTTTATTAAAACAGAAAATCTCAACAATCTCCACCTTGACAACAATTAGCTTGATGCCCTGTTCTTTATTATTTTATCTTTTCTGCAAGCCAAGAGAAGCCAAACACCAACGCAACTTCTCCAACAAAACTGGTTTCGTGAACATGTCTGCACAGTTTTCCTTTGTATGCACCTTTTCAAGAGAGACTCCCCTTTCAGTAATAACATGTCTTACAAAATGGTACTTAATTGGAATATGCTTTGATTTACTATGATAGGCCGGATTCTTAGCCAAATGTATCGCACTTTGACTATCACAAAGTAACCTGATGTTGTCCTGTAACCTACCAAATTCACCAAGCAAACCTTTCAACCAAACTGCCTCTTTGCAAGCATGAGAAGCAGCAATGTATTCTGCTTCAGTAGTGGATAAAGCAACAATGTTCTGTAGCTTTGACATCCAGCTAATAGCTCCACCTGCAAGAGTAAAGACGTACCCTGAAGTCGACCTTCTCTTATCCAAATCACCTGCAAAATCGGAATCAACATATCCGCAAACAAATTCACTACTCTTATTGTAAGTAATACAATAACTACTTGTGCCTCTCAAATACCGAAGCACCCATTTCACTGCTGACCAGTGTTCTTTACCCGGATTTGCCATGTACCTGCTGACAACCCCAACTGCATGTGAAATATCTGGTCGAGTACAAACCATCACATACATCAAACATCCTACTACATTGGCATATGGAATTCGAGACATATAATCCTTTTCTTCATCTGTATTAGGACATAAACTGGAAGAAAGCTTAAAATGGGAAGCGAAAGGGACTGACACAGGCTTCACATTATTCATACCAAACCTCAAAAGTATTTTCTCAATATACTTTTGTTGTGATAGCCATAGCTTACCATTGCTCCTGTCTCTGAAAATCTCCATGCCCAAAATCTGTCTTGCTGCTCCTAGATCTTTCATATCGAATGTCCTTGCCATCCGAGTCTTCAACCTGTTGATTTCATCAATGCTTTTGCTTGCTAAAAGCATATCGTCAACATACAACACTAAGATAATGAACATGCCATTACTTAACTGCTTAAAATAGACACAATGATCATATTCACTTCTTATATATTTTTGACTCAACATGAAAGAATCAAATTTCTTGTACCACTGTCGAGGCGACTGCTTTAGACCATACAATGACTTCTTGAGCCTGCAGACAAATTTCTTATTGTGATGCTGAACAAACCCTTCCGGTTGTTCCATATAAATTTCCTCATCTAAATCACCATGTAGAAATGCAGTCTTAACATCTAATTGCTGCAACTCTAAATCAAGCAAAGCCACTAATGCTAACACAATTATAATTGAAACAATTTTAACCACTGGTGAAAAAATCTCATGAAAGTCAATACCAGCTTTCTGAGAAAACCCTTTTGCAACCAGTCGCGCTTTGTACTTGTCCTCCGTATCATTCACACCCCGTTTCAGCTTGAAAACCCATTTACACCCCACAGTTTTCCTGTCTTTCGGAAGCTCAACCAGATCCCACGTGCCATTCTTACTCAAGGCCATCATTTCGTCCTTCATGGCTGCTTTCCATTTGTCTCTTTTCGAACCTTCTATAGCTTCCTGATAGCACAGAGGTTCATCATCATTAGCAATCAAAGCAACTGAAGTAACATAATCATCATACCTTCTCGGAGCACGTTTTATTCTTGTAGACCTCCTTAAAGTTGTTTCTGGTGCTTCCGCAATTGGCTGACCACCACCTGTAGGAACTTCTTGCCGATCAGTATCTGAGACCTGTTCATGATCTAAACCTGAACCCTGTTCATGTTCTGAAACCTGTTCATGACTAGTATCTGAACTATGGTCATCATGACTATCATTAGAAGTGTTGTCAAACTGAATGTGCTGAAAATAAAATACATCATCCTGTTTCAATTTACTATCTACATCTAACTATACAAGAGAGGATTCATCAAACTTTACATCTCTGTTGATGATGATTTTGCGGGTAGTAGGATCCCACAATCTATATCCCTTTGTTCCAACACCATACCCAACAAAGATATACCTTTTAGACTTTGGATCTAACTTAGTTCGCCGATGTTTAGGCACTAGAGCATATGCATCACAACCAAACACTCTGAGTTTAGAATAATCACAAGGGTGTCCTTTCCATACCTCTTGCGGAATCTTGCAGTCTATGGCCGTCGATGGAGATCGGTTTATCACATAACAAGCTGTTGCCACTGCTTCCGTCCACAACTCCTTTTGCAACCCGGCGTTACTCAGCATACTCCTTGCTCTCTCTAGAAGAGTCCTGTTCATGCGTTCAGCGACTCCATTTTGCTGAGGAGTATAAACCGTGGTCTTATGTCTCTCGATCCCTGCATCCTTGCAATAGTTGTCAAACTCCTTGGAAGTAAACTCACCACCATTGTCAGTTCTTAAACACTTTATTGTTCTACCAATGTTGTTTTCTACCAATGCTCTAAACTGCTTGAAAACTGAAAAAACATCAGACTTCCTTTTCAACATGTAAACCCACACCTTCCTAGAAAAGTCATCAATGAACGACACAAAATATGACGAGCCACCATATGACGCTGTAGGGGCTGGACCCCAAACATCTTAATGAATATAATCAAGTATCCCTTTACTAGTATGTTTGCCTATTTTAAATTTTTGTTTACTTTGTTTGCCAAACAGACAATGCTTACAGAAATCTAACTTTCCAGACCTTAGATTAGGAAGTAACTTGCGATCAGCCAAAATATTTAACCCTCTTTCGCTCATATGGCCCAACCTTTGATGCCATAGGCGAATGGAACTACTGTCATGTTCAGACACCGTAGACACATGATCTGACCCTGTTCTTCCTTCTAATTGAAATAGATTTCCTACTTTCTTAGCTTTCATTACTAGTAAAATACCTTTATAGATTTTCATAACTCCACCTTGAATTACAGTTTTATATCCATTCATATCCAATGCTCCTAAAGAAATTAGATTTTTCCTTAAGTCTGGAACATGTCTCACATCTGTTAATATTCTAGTTGTGCCATCAAACATTTGCAGTTGTATACTTCCTATCCCAACAATATTAGATGTGACATCATTACCCATGTACATGACTCCATCATTAATTGATCTATATGTCTTAAACCATTCTCTATGAATACCAATGTGGTTTGATGCACCGGAATCTAACAACCAATGTTGACCATGATTTGACATATTAACAGACAACACTTCGTCGCTCATACCTGAACCAGATGCCGAACCTGTATCTGTCGCATTTGCCTCCTTCTTCTCTGTCGAAGAATCTGCTTTCTTCTCTGTTTGCTGTCTCTTCCAGCAGTCTTTCTTTAAGTGCCCCGATTTGCCACAAAACCAGCACTTTACTTTGCTCTTCTTCCCTTTCGACTTTGAACGTGAATCGCTGCGCTTACCAGAGCGTCTTTCTCTAGAACGACCTCTAGCCATCATTGCCTCTGATGTAGAGGTGTCAGCATTCGACTTCTTCCTCGTCTCCTCAGACAACATGGCTCCAACCACATCGTCAAACTCAAGGACAACTGCATTACTGAAGCTTATGGAAGTAACAAAGTGATCCCACGATTCAGGTAATGTACACAATAGAGTTATTGCCTTATCCTCTGAATCAAATTTTACATCTAGACTTTGTAATTGTACCAATAGAGTATTGAAAACATTCAGATGGTCAGTAACCGAGGTACCTTCCTTCATCCGCAAACTGTATAGCTGCCGCTTCAGGAGAATCCGATTTGTCAAGGATTTCGTCATGTAGAGTTTTTCAAGCTTTATCCACAAGCCTGCGGCGGTCTTCTCTGACACAATGTTGAACAGAACATCATCTGCCAGACATAACCGAATTGCACTCAGAGCTCTGTCATCTAACTCATCCCATTCATCCTCCGTCATGGAAGAAGGCCTTTTGCTCCTCCCCAACAGCGCTTTTGCCACGCCTTGTTGAACCAGGAGATCATGCATCTTTAGCTTCCAGATCTCGAAATTGTTTTTGCCATTGAACTTCTCAATTTCAAACCGGGCATTTTGAGTTTTCGCCATCTTGTTTCAGCAAAAAACACAGTAATCTCCAGAACCAATTTTTCAAATAAAGAATGCCCTTTTAATTAAAAAAATGCCTTTAAAAAAAAATTGCCCTTGCCTTCCTTTAAGTGCCTCTCACTTCCTTTTAAAAAAAAAACCTTCACCTTATTTTAAAGTGCCTCTCACTTCAAAATACCATATAAAAATGGCAATATTCAAATCAATTAAATGCCACCCTTTTTACAATATAATCGATACCACACTTTTATAAACCCTCTTTTTAAATCGATAAAAAAAAAAACTATCGATTTACCATATGCCTTTGCTTCTCTTTTTAAAAAAGGCATATAATAAAAAAACATATCGATTTTTATAATATGCATTTTCTTTTTAAAAGGCATATAATAAAAAAAAAAGACATACCGATTTTTTAAATACAATCGATTTGTGTGTTTTTAAACATGGCAATGTAAAACGATTTGAATGAACCTTTTAAAAAATGGCATACGACTTGTATTTCAACGCTGTTCAAAACACTCGGCACAGCAGCGCCATTCAACCGCAGATCGAACTCCCTCTACGAGCGCCTTAGCGCTGTTCGTTCAATGCTGCCATTCCGTGTCATCATTTGCCATGCCACTCTGTATTTCAACGCTGCACCAAACTCCACGCGCTGACAAACTTCACGTGCTTAGCACGATCTGGCAGGAACCTCCAATCCAACGCACGTTCTATCCGACGTCTTCGATGTGAGGATTGCGGGCCTTCGTTCTGTCTTATGAGCGCACAGCACCAGCGAAAAAGACCAATCAGATCTGAGTATTAGCAACTCAAACAAACTCCACGAACTCCCTCGCGCTGGCAGAGATGGCACAGGTCCCTCGCGCTGGCAGACTGAACGAGCGAAGAAACTCTGCGTATTGCGTGCCTTCGTTCTGTCAGCGACTACAGGCTCTGTCTTAGCAGCGAAAACAACAATCACACAGGCACTTCCCCGAATTCGAAACTAAAAAAAAAAACTCTGTGATACACGCTCCACCTCCAACTGCTCCGATACCACTTGTTGGACAGTGCGTAGCAAATTGAATAAACACAACAACAGCAAATTGAATCATGCACACAAAGACAAAGGTTTACCGTGGTTCACCCAAACCTCCTGGGCTACGTCCACACAACAGGCATCGGCAGTCTTTATTAATCAAAACATGAGATTATATAATTAATCAAATCCTCCCAAACTCTCACACTCCATTGCAAACAATCCGTATGGATACCTGTTATATAGCAAAGAGAATCAAACTGCCTCATAAATCCTCTCAACACAAATTTAGGATGCATTAACTCCCTCCCAACAAACTGGAGCTAATCTAGGAACTAATTCCTAATTTTTGTCACCTAATGAGATTTTTGACTATTTTATTAAAACAGAAAATCTCAACAGAAGAGATTTCACACAGCAAACTCGAAAAATTTTAAATGCTTTGCACGACAAACCCAAGAAATGAATCGATATAGATGAAAGTTTTTAAATACGTCGTACCGCAGAAATCCCCTTTGTTCACTATAAAGCTCAAATTGAAAGTTTCAAACTTCAAAATCAATGTATGGCGTAGTGAAACAAAGGTCGAGCTCAAATTCCGAAAAAATAACCACATGGAAAATTTTCAAATCATTCACAAAGGTTTGAAAGTCCGTTTTAAACCATCACAAAAATCTTGAAAGCTTATTAATCAGATTGCGGGAATTACAAAATGTTCAAAATAAACATCAAACTCAACAACGAGGAAATAATCTCAAACCAGAAATCCAGCACAAATGCCACCTAAGAATTTTCTCAACATCTTACAAACACCGTTGAGCCGTATTCTGGCAAGTGTCGTGGACTGAAATAACGTTGAATGCCAAATCCGTCAAAAATGCGATCCACCGACACTTTGCCTCCGGTTGCACGGATTTCCTTTGGCTTCCTTGCAATTAGCTGCAACAATCCGGTCCAGATCCCCTGGTTAGAATTGTTTCATCAAACCGTGTAGCCCAAGATGCGCAACAACAGTCTTAAGAAGTGTATGTACTGAAATAATGTACAGAAAATCACCGCAGAAAATCAATTAGAATTGTTGCCGAACCGCAGACCTGGAATGCGAGTTATATGAGCAGAAGATATAGTGCTATGGATTTAAAAACATAATAATCAATAAGTAATTATGATGTTTATTTTTCATTATTGAAATATTAGTAATTGAAATTGAAATGCCAAAAAACACTCAATAAATCACATTAAAAAAACATTCATCTTCTTCTTCATCTAAATGGAGTTGAAACACATTCAAGACATTGGGCTAAGAGTAAGGAGGCTAATAATTGATTCGAAATTATAAGAAGGATTCCTTGGTGACTGTTTGGATATATATGGGTAAAACCCTAAACCCTAGAATAGAGGATACAACGAATTTCCTATAAGCTTTATTACCTCTTCCCGTTATTTTCATATGTTCCACTACTGGTTCATATATTAATGTATTTTAATGGATGAAATCTCATTATCCAGATCTCAAACAATATATACATAGTGTATATAGAGTTGTATAGATGTGTGGGGGGTGTTTTGACTCTTGAGTCAATACTCCACTTCTTTAGCTTATTGCGGAGAAACATGATTAATAAGGACATCAACCCAATCCATGGTTGTGTAGCTAACTCGTGTAAAAATTGATGCCATAGTCGCCTCATGTGATATTATTTCCATTTCTCTTTTAAAGAACTTTCATAATATGTTTTTGAAATACATTATATAGTTTCTAACATTGACAACAATATGCCATGATTTATTAACTTAATAAATAAAAAACAATAAAACCATGATTTAATAACCTAATAAATAAAAACAATAAAATCATGAAACGTTATCATTTAGAAAATCAAAATCAATATGCCATGATTTATTAACTTAATAAATAAAAAACAATAAAACCATGATTTAATAACCTAATAAATAAAAGCAATAAAATCATGAAACGTTATCATTTAGAAAATCAAAATCAAAATGAAAAGAATTAAGATTGTGATCAAATTTAAAAGAATCCCCATTCTTGGAATGCTGGGGTGAATTGAATCGAACTGTTAGAGCATTGATTAACATTTTCCATTAACCCCACTAGATGGATGATGAGATATGATGAGGAAGGGACGACCTATGAAGGTAGTGGGGGATCCATCGAACTGAGTATTTGTAAATATTAATTGGCTGTCTCGGAAGAATAATAATAAATGCACCGTCAAACACCCATCATAGGAATGAGCATTAAGCTTCCACCACCCCACCACTCTTATTATCCTTAGCATGTTGATGTTTTTTCTTTTCTTATATTTTTTCTAAACTTGTCATATATTTTTTTAATTTAATTATTCAAAAATTATTACATATTTTAGTGTAATCAATGCTTTAACTTTAATAAAAATAAAAATGCAAAGAGAGCTGAATCAAATTTATTTTTTCAGTTTTTTCACGAGTGAGCTCGAGGACAGATCCAGGAGCGATGGAATCATTGGTACGCTAGGGTTCCTTCGCAGCCCCTGCTTCAGCGCCGACACCTGCAAATCCCGCAGCCTTATCCTGGCACGCTCCTGTTGCTCTGCTGAGGACGGGAGCTGGTTCGCCTGCCATGGCAGGCCCGACGGGGGGAAGTGGAGGTTCTCCCCCCTCACAAAACGACAAACCTGCTGCCGGGGACAACACAAGCCAAACGACCACAAACACAAACAATCTGGAAACGGAAGATAAACGTTGTTCTGAAGGTAAAGCTGCTGAGTCTGACAAGCAGAAAGAGGTACAGGAAGAAGATTCGGGAAAAAAGGAAACGCCCCAGGAAAAATCGACCACCTGCAAGCCAATCGCAGTAGAAAGGCCCAAAATCGAGCTGCCCAGCCATCGGATCAATGGAAGGATCCAGTACATGAAGGACCATGCCCTAATCGGCAAATTCATAGGTTTCTGGCCTACGGAAAAATCTCTGCAAGGCTGGATAGCCGCCAAGTGGAAGCCCAAAGGGCAGGTCATCCTCCAACTTGGCCCCAAGGGTTTTTTTACTGCAATCTTCATTTGCATTGAGGATAGAAATAGAGTCCTGGATGAAGGACCATACTTCTTCAACTCAGCTGGCCTCTACCTAAGAGACTGGGTAGAAAGATTCAACCCTGACAAGGAAGATTTCAGCTAGGCCCCTGTCTGGATTAGACTTTACTCGCTTCCCCTGGAATACTGGGATGAGGAATCTCTCAAAGACATTCCTAAGGGTTTAGGGGAGTTCATCAAAATCGCGGAGGAAACTAAGCTGCGTCGTTACACCTCTTATGCCCGCATCTGTGTCTTCATGCGTTTGGACCAAGCCCTTCCTGACTCGGTAAGTCTCTTTCACGATGACTTTGAATGGATTCAACCTCTGGATTTTGAGCACGTTCCCTTCCGATTCCGCAAATGTCATGTACATGGACACCTATTCCGGGATTGCCCGCTCAATGCCAAGCCTCAAGTCCCCAATCCTCCTAACAATTCAGATCTGAAAGGTTTCACAAAGGTCACCAACCGTCGAAGATCCCAGAAGAAACCCTCCAATGGAAAAAAAACCCTTGGCTCAGACCACTTCTACTCCCTCCACCAGTAATAGCTTTGAAGCTCTTGCCTCTAATCCAAAGAACCTTCCTCCAGCTGATCAATCTGCTACCCACCCAACCAAAAACATTCCAACCTCCCCACCGCCCAGCTCCAAGCCCTCTCCTAGGGCTTCGATGGACCAAGGTCTCTCCACGGAAGGAACCCCCGTTGATCCAGATTGGAAGCCGAACGGAATGGATGTGGATTGCATCCCAACTCTGAACTTAGAAGGCAGCAGGCAAGCTCAAAATATGGAGGTCGAACCAGAGAGTATAGACCTCACCGGGCTGGATATTCTGGAACTTGAACTAGCCTGCAAAATAAAGGAATTTGACAAGATTCCAGACCAACAGTTAGATAGGCTGGAAGTTATCATCGCCAGAGCTTTTCGACAAAAAGAGCTAGGAATACAGCCAGGAAGCAGATGGGATGGTAATCAATCTATCAAGGACTCCAAGAAACGAGGCCGGAAAACTGATTTGGAGCGAACTATCATAGTCGGGAAACTCCTAGTCGAATCAGGAAGATATGCCAAGTTGACAAAGTACTACAAGCTCCTCCCCCACAGTGATCTATGAAGCTCACCTCATGGAATGTTAGGGGACTCAACAATCCTGGGAAACTAAGAATGATAAAAAATATGATAAAGTTGGAAAAGCCATAGATCCTCTTTTTACAGGAAACCAAATGTAATAGTAGCACTCTAGGCAAAATCCTCTCCAGCGCTTGGCCTGGTTGTCACTCAGTGGCAGTTGATGCATCGGGAGCTTCTGGAGGGCTCGCCATTGCCTGGAATACCCAAGCCATCACGCTTTATGATTTCCATGCCGCCCATCACCTCATTCAAGCTACCTTTCACATCATCGGCACCAACGTTCATGGACATCTCTCTAATGTCTACTTCCCACAGGATGCGGGAAGGAAAATGGCACTACTGGACACATTGGAAGTGTTAAATAATGCCAGAACCCACCCTCTTTGGATTCTTGGAGGTGATTTCAATATGATCACAAGCTTGGGGGAGAAAATGGGAGGTAGGGCTAAGCTAGAACCAAAAAGTGGCCACTTCAAGGATTTCATTCAACACAATATGCTAATAGATCTGCATTACAGCAATGGCATTCACACCTGGAGTAACCGCAGAACGGGACGCCAACACATAACCTCCAAGTTGGACCGATTTCTAATTTCTGATAATGCTGTGCATTTAGGGGGTGATATCTCTGCCTCTATACAGCCATGCAGTGGATCGGACCATTGGCCCATCTCCTTACAATGGCAGCGATTGGGGGACTCCAGGAAGCGCCCCTTTCGCTTTGAGGCATTCTGGTTGACCCATCCCGCCTTCAAGGATCTCATCAGTGCTTGGTGGAGGAACTTAAAACCGCCTGAGGGGTCAAAGATGTATTAATTCCAGTGTAAGCTCAAGAGCCTCAAACACCACATCAAGCAATGGAATCACAATACTTTTGGCAATATCTTCCAGGTGCAATAGGCTCTAAATATAGAAATGAGGACCCTCCAGCAGCAGATTATCATGAATGGTTACACGGAAGAACTAATGGCACGGGAGATGAAGCTCAAAACCCAATTGGAAGATCGATCAAAGCAAGAGGAAATACTTTGGCGGCAAAAATCCAGGGTTAGATGGCTGAAAGAAGGTGAAAGAAATACAAAATTCTTTCACCGAACCACAATACAAAGATGCATGCACAACTCAATCACAGCCATCAGGAATCAGGCAGGGGAGAAAGTGGAAGCACAGGCAGAGATAGAGCGAGCGTTCCTTGATCACTTCCAGACGGTGCATAAAGAACCTCCCGGGGACAGAGGTACTGCAATCAGTAAAATCATTCAAAACATTCCAAAAATTATCACTGATGAGCACAATCAGCTGCTCTTGCGCCCAGTCTCCAGGCAGGAAGTAGATGTAGCCATGAAGCAACTCAGAGATGGAAAAGCTCCGGGGCCGGATGGGTTCACCACCACTTTCTACCACTAGTTCTGGGACCTCATTGGTGAGGAAGTTTGGATGGTGGTTGAAGAATCGCGTGCAATGCATTGGCTTCTCCCTTCTTTAAACGCAACATTCATTGCTCTCGTTCCAAAAGAAGAAGAGGCCAGCACGCCGGACAAATATAGACCCATTGCTTTATGCAATGTGATCTATAAAGTCATCTCCAAGGTCATTGCCAACCGTTTAAAACCTCTCCTGCCTCTTCTTATCTCACCCGAGCAATCTGGATATGTCGAAGGCAGGCAGATTTTGGATGGCATCATTCACACTCATGAGATCATCCACTCGCTAAAGCAAATCAAACAGGCAGGTATGATTCTCAAAATCGATCTTTCCAAAGCATTTGATAAATTAAGCTGGACCTATATTCAAAAAATGCTTCTGGCCTTCGGCTTCTCTCCCACCTGGGTTCGTTGGATCCACAGCCTCATCTCCTCCTCGTTCTTCTCCATCCTCATTAATGGGACTCCCTCCCGCACCTTCACCCCTACCAGAGGCATCCGCCAAGGAGACCCCCTATCCCCTTTCCTATTTGTTCTGATGGCGGAAGGTTTGGGTCGCCTCCTCTCCTCTGCTCAAAACTCCCAGCAAATTCAAGGTATCTCTGTCCACAATGCACCAGCTGTCACCCACCAGCAATTCGTGGATGACAATATGGTTTTTGGCTATCCCTCTGTTCAAGAAGCCTCCAAGTTAAAATCCCTGCTGCAGGACTTCTCCGACGCGTCAGGAGCCAACATAAACAATTCTAAATCCCAGATCTTCTTCTTTCACACCCCCCCCCCTCACGCAAACAGCCATCGCCCGCATCCTCAGCTTCTCCATAGCCTCCCTCCCCTCTACCTACCTGGGCGCTCCACTCATTTCCTCCCCGCTCAAGCATGCCTCCTGGCGCAAGCTCCTAGATAAGCTGGAAGCCCGTCTCTCCTCCTGGACTTTCCGAACCCTTAACATAGCAGGCAGATTGGTTCTCATTAAATCTGTTCTCCAGGCCATGCCTCTTTACCTCTTTTCCATTTTGGCGGCTCCCAAATGGGTCCTCAATAAGATCAAAGCCCTCCAGAGGAACTTCCTTTGGGGATCAAAAGGAACCAATCGAAAATGGGCCCTTGTTCAATGGTCCACTATTTGTAAACCCAAAGAGCAAGGGGGAATTGGCCTTCGTGATCCTCTTCTAAGCAACGCCATCATGAATGCGAAAATCTGGTGGAATTGGCTCACTGCACCTGAAAAGCCCTGGGCCATTCTATGGAAAGCCAAATATGCTCAAAATCGACCCCAGGAAGAACTTGTCAGAATGACTCCGGAGGAGAATGGTTCAATAATATGGAACTCAGCCAAGACTCACCACCTTCTCATTCAACAACACAGTTTCTGGGAGATAAGAGATGGCACCTCTGCAAGGTTTTGGATAGACTCTTGGGAACAATTACCAAAGCTCACCAACACTTTCAATCCATCCATGGAACCTTTCTGGCATATGCGACAGCTTGAGACAGTTAAACAATACTGGGAGGACACCGATAAGCAGGGTTATCGGCAATGGAGACAGACGGCCAGAATAACCAGGAATGCCACTGAGCAAGAAAGTAAAGCCATCACAGATGATCTCATAACTCGATGCATCAGAGTTTCGCATGATAAGGACATTTTAAGATGGGGTGACACGCCTAAAGGCACTTACACCACTCGGGAGCCCTACAGGATCCTCAGTATGGATCCCATGCCCAAGGATCCGCTTTGGGGCAAAATCTGGAATCTAGGAGTCTGGCCCAAAGTCGCCCTATTCCTCTGGCTCCTTGGCCACCAAAGAACACTCACATGGGACAATCCCCGCAAGAGACACTTCCATGGTCCCTCTATATGTCCCAATTGTGGGGAAAATGAAGAAACTCAGCAACATCTTCTTTATGCTTGCCCCCTGGCCTCTCTGCTATGGGAGAAAGTTAGTTTCAGAAGCCAAAGAAACTGCAAGCCCGATACAGACATTAGAGGAGCCATCCGTGATTGGCATCAACATCCCTTCAAAAGCGAAATACTCAATCATCTCTGGAGAATCATCCCAGGCCTTCTCCTATGGACCATCTGGAAAGAGAGAAACAAACGAATTTTTAAGGATCAAAGGACCCCGACAGACATCATCTGGAGTAATTACTGTCTCAATCTCATGGAAACTCTAGACTTGCAGTCCTGGAGCATCGAGGATTTTCCAACTCAATCCAAGGAAAAGACCATATGGGAGAACTGGGGTCTCAAAATTCAGCCCAACACTCAGAAGCATACTGGCCCCAACACTGACAGAGTCAATCACACATGGACTCCCCCCCCTCGGAACACCTATAAGCTTAACTTTGATGGAGCCTCAAAAGGCAATCCAGGCAAAGCAGGCTTTGGGGGCATCATAAGGAATCATGCTGGCACACCTCTGGTTGTCTACATGGGAAGTATTGGCTGGGACACAAACAATTCGGCAGAGCTGGAAGGATTATGGCAAGGCCTTCTTCTATATCAGTAGGCGGGGTTGCATCCTATTGAGATTGAAGGAGATTCACAGATCCTCATCAATATAGCTGCTCAACTTCTTAATGGAGCCCAGGCGCGTAAAATCTCCAGCAGTTGGCGACTGGAGGCTCGATTGGAAACTATGGCAAGACGGCTTCAGGGAAATCGGGCTCTCCTATTCAAGCATACCCGAAGAGAAGGCAACAAGGTAGCGGACTTGCTTGCCAATCTGGGGGTTGACTGTGAAAGTAATCTCAGAACAGGGACGCTGGAAATAATCCAGAATGAGGATCACAAGAGGAATTGCCACAATCTAATTCAGGATGAGGCGAATCCCCCGGATGCGGGTGCAAGTGTCGTTAATGGGAGCGATTGGACGCAAGGCAATCGAACGGGAGGCCACATGCCATCCCTCACGGAACCTTGGCGCCCACCTGATCGCAGTTAATACCCGCGTTTGCTCTTAATGGCGTTGATATGGAGTCGATTCTCATCATACAAACTGATATTCGAGGCATCCTCAACTGCTGCAATTGCATTTCACATAAGATTTTCTGGCTTGGTCATTCAATGCGGAGGTTGGATGGTTGCAGTAACGGATTGTTATATGCAATGGAGCCGCCCGCCCCTACGCCAATGCATTCGTGGTGTAATCCTGCTCAGGACAGAGCCAAAGTTCGCACCACCACTGGGAAGCGCAGTCGCCATACTTGTTGTTTGGTGCCCGCTGACAGTTTTCACATTTCAATAGCAGGCTCTTGCTTGTCTGCAATGGTGGTTCTGGGCACTCCTCCTGAGCGGAACCCCGTCAATACTCAGTCGCCTTAGCACTCCAGCTCCTGTACAGTTGCAAAAATGCCAAGGCTTCGGCAGAGGATGCGGTGCCGGAGAGGGTCCTCTCGTTCGGCCAGAAGGCATTCGCCTTCCATTTCCTCTTCTCTGTCAGATTCTTCTGTGCCCTCTGGCAGCCTCCCTCGTCTCTTTCGTGGGCGCTTGCTTCGTTCTGGTCGACGGCTAGACTCGCCTTCTGGTGATGCTTTGTCGGCTCAGTCCCACACAACCCTCTTCTCGTTCGATTGTGCTCTCAACAGACCACGAGTAACCGTGGCCATCTCTGTTGTCTTCCTAGAGGAGCCCCTGCCTGAGATTTCGCCAGACGAGCATGCTCTGGACGACAGCGCACATTTGGAAGCGGTGCAGCAGGATTTGAGGGGTCAGCCTTCTGAGAACAGGGAGTCTTTGCAGGTAGATGCAGGGCACGTTCAGGCACATGTCGAAGCAACTCCTCCAGCTATCCACAACATCGCTGACCTCTCCCATGCTCAAGGCGATCCAGAAGAATACAGATGCAGGATCGAGGAAATTGCGCCGGATGAGTAATTCGGCCCTCTTCTCTTGTCTTTTTGTTTTTTCTCTCCCCTCTCTGAGGGAATGTTTGGTTGTTTTAATGTTTCCTTCACCTCTGGACCATTTTTTGTCAATGTCCAGTCTCAGTCTTTACAGCGATCCAGTACTGTTAGAGTCCATTGCTACAGCTATGAAATGTCTATGCTACTAGTGTTAAGTCAAAGACATTGCAGTCCGATCCCCTGCGTGGGATTTTTTCAGTTGATTGTTCCTCAGGTTGGTTTCCCTCTAGAAGGGCAGCCAAAAACTAGTCTCTGTCAGTTAAAATTGCCTCCCCGTAGGCACTGTTATGGCCTTGGCCAGATGTACTATATTTGCCACTATTAATAGATTACTCTAACTTAGAAAAAAAAAAAATGCAAAGATATGAAAATAATATTTTAATAAAATTATGAGTGAATAAATTAATTTTTTTTTAAATATAGATTTTACTCATATATATATATATATATATATATATATATATATATATATATATATATATATTATTGAGAAAACTAGTTGCACATCAACATTTATCTTTATTTCATTAAACATCACATATAAATATAACAAATATTGGTTTAAGATAGAAATTCTATCTTAATCAAGTAGTTGAAAAAATATCTCAACCAAACACCAAAATAGAAGCTATTTTAGTTTGACTAAATTTCTGAAATCCAACTAATTAACAATTAAATAACTCACATAACAAGATGATGAATCTCATTCAATGTGCACAAGACAAGTAAGAGTTGAATCCCCAAGTCCCTCCCTTAACGAGTACTTGTCTTGATCTTCTTGTTTGCAACGTCTTCATTAGCTTCTTTAAACATATTTGAAATATCATAGAGCTAACTCCATCAAGTTGTCTCATAAATCTCGTAAAGGTGTAGTTGGAAAACTAGATTCATGAGTTCCACTCTTGAACTCCTGAACCACGGATCTCTCGAAGTCAATTACTAAACATCATCTCAAGCTATCGCATAACCTCATGGGAAAACCACTCCCATGTCTTCCTCATATGAGGGATCCTTCTCTAGATCCACAACTTCCAAACTATCTCGAAAACCATCCATATTGAGTTTTACACCATTCAATCTCTTAAAATAGTTTCTTCATACACAATAACCATCCATATTGAGTTTTACACAATTCAATCTCTTAAAATAGTTTATTCATACACAATCAATCACCTATTTGGAATAAAATTTGAACTACTAGTCATTCTATGGACGAGATCCCATCTACCAAGATACATCTACCAAGATACATGGGTGACAAACGTTGTACTCGCTAGTTTTATAGAAGAACTCTCATCTACCTATATACATGGGTGACAACGTTGTACTAGCTAGTTGAATAAAAAAATCATTTAAATACACCATCCTAGATCCATCTTAACTCTGGATCTATCAAGCGTCGAGGGGGATAAAATCTCTCAAGGGGAAAACCTATTTATTGAGTGCAAAACTTGAGGAAAGGTTTGCACCTCAAGAGATTTGATCTCACTCGACGCTTGATAGATTCGGATTTAATATGGATCTAGGTTTGTTTTATTCGTGTGCAGCCAAAGAAAATCTATCGAACATATGATAAAATTTATCAATAATATGAAAATACATATAATATTAATATAATCATTTTATATATGCTAAATATGTATGATATTTATCTGGTCATTTTAATTTTAAATTTTCTTAGTTACCTTAGTTTGTTGAGATGATAAATATTGTTAATAACTTTAATGATGATAAATGATGAAATAAAATTTTTGAATGCAAAGTGACAATGTAATAGTGTTGAATGATAGAAAATGTGAATAATAAGAATGCAATAAATTACAAAGAGTATTCATTGTGATCAATCTCAAACTATTTTCTTTTGCTATTCTTATTCTCACCCTTGTTAGTTCTATCATCTTTACATATGGATTATATGAAAATGACAGTTGAAATCATAAACCATTTAAATATTTAGCTTGGGCTATTGTACTAAACATCATACCTTGTCTCTCTTGCTCTCCAATATTAAGAAGTTGAATTACTATAACACAAAAATCAATGTACATTGTCAATATTTTTTTGTGCTTACACTGAAATCAATGCACATTGTTAATCCAATCACTTTAAAATTAATGTACCATGATACATCCAATTACATCAAATTAGAAATCAATGTCCACACTGAAATCAATGCATCTAATGCAAGAAATCAAATAAGATTAGAAAACAACATCTACACTAAAATCAATTCATCTAATGCAAGTAATCAAATAGGATTAGAAATCAACATTAGACACTAAAATCAATGCATATAGTGCAAGTAAGAAAATAAGAATAGAAACCAACATGTACACTGGAATCAATGCATCTAGTGCAAGAAATCAAATAGGATTATAAATCATCATCTACACCTAAATCAATGCATTTAGTGCAAGCAATCAAATATGACTAGAAATCATCTAAATTGAAATAAATGCATCTAGTGCAAGCACTCAAATATAATTAGAAATCAACCTCTACACTGAAATTAATGCATCTAGTGCAAGCAATAAAATGTTATTAGAAATCCCCATATACACTGAAATCAATGCATTTAGTGCGAGTAATCATATAGGATTAGTAATCATCTAAATTGAAATCAATGCATCTAGTGCAAGGAATTAAATATCATTAGAAATCAAAATATACACTAAAATTAATGGATCTAGTGCAAGCAATCAAATGCTATTAGAAATCACCATCTACACTGAAATCAATGCATCTAGTGCAAGAAATATTCTTCCCCGTCTCCCCCATCCCACTCCATCTCTCTTTCCCTCCCTCTCTCCACTCTCTCACATCCTCTCTCTTCCTTACTCTCTCTCCCTTTCTTTCCCACCTCTCTCTCTCTCTCTCTCTCTCTCTCTCTCTCTCTCCAACTTTTTTACTATATCCCTCTCTCTCTCTCCTTTTCAACTGCCTTCTCTCCATCCCTCCTTTGTCTCTTTATCTCACCCCAAAACAAACACTGTTACCGATGAAATAGGTAACTTGACCTCAAAACGGGAACTCTACCCCAAAAAGACTCAAAAAACATGAAAAACACCCCAAAAACAAAAAAAAGTGTATTCCAGAACGCACTTGGTTTTTTTTTAATGTCAAATTTCAACATTTTATAAAATTATGCTAAAAACAAAATTGTTTCTTGAAAAAAAGATTGAAAAACATCCTCAAAACAAAACGAGTTGATGCTGGAATAACAAAAAAAAAAATTGTGTCATATTTTTGACGTTTTTAAAAATAGAAATAACATTTTTTTATTTTTACAATTCAAACATTAAAAAAAACCTAAAATTCAAGAAAAAAATAAATTTAAAAAATAAAAACATTTTAAAGCCTAAAATTTGAAAATATATAAGAATAAAAAAATAAAAATAAAAACAAAATAAAAATTTTAATTCAAACATTAAAAAAACCTAAAATTTAAGAAAAAGTAAATAAATAAATAATTAAAAATTTAAAGATTAAAATTTCAAAATATATAGAAATAAAAAAAAAAAAAAAAATAAGATAAAAATATTAAATTAAAAAAAAAAAAAACAAGTTAAAAAAAAAAATTATAAAAAAGAAAAAGAAAAAGTTTATAAAATTAAAAATAATAAAATAAATTTTCAAATAAAAAATTAAATTTCAAGAAATATATTAAATTTTAATAAATTTAAAACTTTAAAATAAATTAATTAATTAATTAAAAAAAAAACATAAAACATTATTTAAATTAAAAGTAAAAAATTGAAAAATTAATTAAAAATTAAAAATGAAAAATACAATACAATAAAAATATTAAATTTAAAAAAATATATATTAAAAAAACTAATAAATTTTAAAAAATAAATTAAATTTAAATTATAAATAAAGATTATATATGTGTGTGTGAAATTAAATTAAAAATATATTTTAAATTTTATTAAATTTTTAAAAAACAAATGTTAATATTAAAATAAAAAATTAAATTTAAAATAAATAAATAAATAAATATTAAATTTTAATAAATAAAATAAATAAAAAAATAAATTTTGAACTAAAAAATAAATTTTAAATATAAAGAAAAAAAACGTTGTTAAAATAAAAAGTTAAAAATTTTAAAAATCAATTAAAAATGAGAAATTGAAAAAAAAAAAAAAAAAATTAAATAAAATGAGAAATTGAAAAAAAAAAATTAAATAAAATATATTAAATAAAAAATAAAATAAAAAACAAGTTAATTTGAAAATATAAAGTTTAATTTTGAAGAATATATATATATATATATATATATATATATATATATATATATATATATATATATATTTTTAAATACACAATTTTAATTGAAATATATATATAAATTTTATGTAATTAAAAAAATAAAAAATAAAAAAAAAAAATTAAATTCAAATAACTAAAAAAATATACAAAATTTATTAAATTTTAAAAGATTAAATGAAAAAACTAAACATAAAATTTAATAACAAAAAAAAAAGGAAAAAAAAAAAAACAAAACAAAACAAAACAAAATGAAAAATCAATTAAATAAATAAAATTCAAAATTTAATAAAAATTATTAACAAAATTTAGAAAAAAAAAATTAAAAACAAAAAAAAAAAAAAAAAAATTAAACAAATTAAATTTCAAATACAAAAATCAAAACTAAAAAAAATAATTTTATATTTTTTGAATTAAAAAAAAAATAAAATTTAAAAAAAAATAAATAAATAAAAAATAAAAATAAAAATAAAATTTTTAAATTTTAAAAAATTAAATAAATAATTGATCGTGGTGGCGCTACCAATCGGCCTCCCACCCAGTTGGCAGCGGAGGCCGACCGCTGGGCGAGCAAGGAGGCTGCACGATCAAAAAATTTTATTTTTTATTTTTTAGTTTTTTTTTTTAATTTTTAATTTTTTAATTTTTAATATTTTTTCATTTTTAATATTTTTTAATTCGTAACTTTTTTTTTAATTTTTAATATTCGTTAATTAGTAACATTTTTTTTTAAATATTTTTTTTTAATTTGATTTTTTTCTTTTTTGTTTTAATTTTTTAACATTTTTTAATATTTTTTTTTAATTTAATTTAATTTTTTTTTAATTTTTTTTTTTTTTATTTCAAAAAATTAAAAATTATAATTTTTTTTTAATTCAAATTTTTTATTTTAAATTTAATTTGTTATAATTTTTTTTTGTTTTTTTGTTTACTTTGTTTTTAAATTTAATATTTTAGATTAATTATTTTTTAAAATTTAAAATTTATTTATTAAATTTATTAAATTTTAATTTTAATTTTTTTCTTTTTTAATTTTTTTTTAATTTAGTTTTTCATTTTTAAAATTTATAAATTGTTTCATTTAAAAAAAAAACAGTAAATTTATGGATATTTGTTTTTTAATTATTTGCACGTGGTTTTTTTCATTTTTATTTATTTATTTTTTATTTTATTTATTTATTTTTTTAATTTGTTTTTTTTTCTTATTGTTATTACTTTTTTAATTTAATTTTTTCTTTTTTCTTTTTTATTTTTTTTAATCTAAATTTTAATTTTGTAATTTTAATTATTTTTAAATTTTCTATTTTAAATTTTTTTTTTTAATTATATGGTTTTTTTTAATAATTTAGGAAAAAAAATGTTTTTGATGTTTTTTATTTTTTATTTTTTTGGTTAATTTTTTTTTTTTTTTCTTTGAACTATGTGTTTTTTTTCCAAATTTTGTCATTTCTTTTTATTTTCTTCTTTTTATTTCAAATATTTTTATTTTCTTTTTGTTTTTTATTTATTTATTTTTGTTTAAATTTTTATTTTTACGAGTTAATTTTGTTTTTTTTACGTTTTTATTGGTTTTTTTATTGTTTATATATATATATATATATATATATATATATATATATATATATATATATATATATATCTAAGTTTTGTGTTTTATTTCCAAATATGAAAATCACCACTCTAAAAAAGGTCAAGGCTTGTGATCAATACGTTTCAAAATTAGCATGAAAATCACCACTTTAAAGAAAAAAAAGTTTATGCTGCATCAATACAAATTAGCATGAAAACACAGGGGCTTCACTCAATGAACCTCTAACATATCACGTGCGATCATAACATATTAAACAATACCCTTAATTTGATTACATATTGGAAAATACCATTAAAAATCACATTATTTAAGCCCCTCCAAATATAAACCCAATACACCTTCCCAATTTAAAAAGCCCCTACTTTCACTATATATTATAGGTATCCATTTTTTCATTAACATTTTTTATACCCCTTTATATTTTTTCATTAACTTTGAGCTCCATTTTTTATACTTTCCAATATAAAAACCCTTTACCCCCTATATATCCCCCAATATATAATGTCATTTTTTCCTCATTATATATCCCCCAATATGAACCCACGTGGTATGGTATTGCTCCCACAGTGAAGCCCCTGTGCATGAAAATAACTAACATTTTAAAACAAATATTCATACTTCATAAATAAAAATATTAGAGTGTCAAAAATATGCACAAAAAAAAGGGGTGATTATGCATCACCACTTTTCAAAATCGGGTGCTTTTTATGCTACCAAAAAAAAGTAGGTAACAGTGCGGTTACCTATTTCATCGGTAACCGTGTTAACATACACACTCTCTCTCCATCTCCCCTTCTTTGTATCTATTTCACCCCAAAACATACACACTCTCTCTCCATCTCACCATTGCCACTCCCTCTCTCTCTCCACTTCTCACTCTCTATGTCTTCTTCTTCCCCCCCTCTCTCCCCCTCCAACTGTATCTCTCTCTCCCTCCCTCTCTCCTCCTCTCTCTCCGCCTTACTCTCTCTCATTTTATCTCCTACCTCTCTCTATATTTCTCTCTCTTCCCCCATCTCTCTCTCTCTCTCTCTCTCTCAACATCTAAACTAAAATCAATGCATCCAGTGCAATAAATCAAATGGGATTATAAATCACCATCCACACTTAAATCAATGCATCTAGTGCAAGAAATATTCTTCCCTTTCTTCCCCCTCCAACTCCATCGTTGTTTCCCTGCCTCCCTCTCTCACTCCCTCCCTCCACTCTCTCACATCCTCTCTCTCTTCCTTCCTCTCTCTCCCACACATCTCTCTCTCTCTCTCTCTCCAACTCTATTATTATATCCCTCCCCCTCTCCTTCTCTGCCCCTTTCCCTGCATCACATACACACTCTCTCTCCATTTCTCCCTTTTCACTACCTTTCTCTCTCCACTTCTCACTATCTATGTATGTATTCTTCCCTCCCTCTCTCCTCCTCCAACTCCATCTCTCTATCCCTCCCTCTCTCCTCCTCTCTCTCAACTCCTCTCTCTCGTCCTTCCTCTCTCTCCCTTTCTCTCCTACCTCCCTCTCTCGCACTTTCTCTCCTACCTCTCTCTCTCTCTATCTTTTCCCTCCAATCCTATCTCTTTCCCATCTCTCTCTCTCTCTCTATCTTTTCCCTCCAATCCTATCTCTTTCCCATCTCTCTCTCTCTCTCTCTCCAACTATGTTACTACATCCCTTCCTTTCTCCTTCTGTCACCCACCCTATATATATCTACAGTTAATATATATTAGGGTTAATAATATTTTTGTGCATGGTATTAATAATTATTTGCCCCATAGGCTTCACCTAAATAAAACCTCTTTTTTGAGTGTTGATAAATATAAAGAGGTTTATGGAGTAAATATAAAAAGATGTTTTTTTTGCCATATCTCTTTAGTAGTTGACCCATAGGCTTGGTATATAATTAGATGTTGAGTTCTAATCCTATTTGATATATTTTTATATATTTATCATGCCTCTTTATACCTCTTTTATACATATGGCCTTTAGACCTCTTTTATAAATATGTTTTTTGGCCATGGTATTTGGCTCATGGTATTAATAATAATTTGTCCCATGGTATTTGGCCCAAAGGCTTCACCTAAATAAAACCTCTTTTTTGAATTTTTGTAAATATAAAGAGGTTTATTGAGTAAATATAAAAGAAGGTTTTATTTATTTACCATACCTCTAGTTTATTTTTATTTTTATTTATTTACCATACCTCTAGTTTATTTTTATTTTTATCTATTTACCATACCTAAACCTCTTTATATTTTAAATTTATATTGTGTTTATACATAGTAGTAATTATGTTTATTTTTAAATATGCCTGACATTGACATTGGATAAAAATGTTAAATGTTAAAATTTACATTTACATTTACATGTTTACGTTTACGTTTTTACATGAGATCTACCCCATACTGGATTGTAAAGTGCCATAATATAGTTATATTTTAATAATTAATCCTAACCTATTAATAATATTAAAATGTTATATATAATCTAAATAATAAAGTTATGTATAATGTAAGATTCAATTTAATGTTTTGACAGACATGTGAAAATTATTTTTATTATTTTTTAGAAAATAACATACTTACAAATCTAGACTCCAGAATACTCGAAACAATAATGTATCTAAAGTCAATTATTACAAAACAACCTCTTTATCTGATTTTGGAAATTCGTCACAATCAATTTTACGAACAATTTATAATACTACTAAACCATAAAGATATTAACCTCTGTTGCCATTATAAACAGTCCCTGCTTATAATCATACATTGAAAGTCGGAATAGAGTTCACTGCCATGTAATATGTAATATTAGTAGACCTTCACTTTCATTTCGAACACTATTTGGTGTATCAACGCACGAGCTCTGGTCATAAGCTCGAACAGGGTCGGGAAATATTCACTAGACAATGATTCAGCTCATTTACTAGGGTACATACAGACTACAGATGTCAAAGATTGGAGTAGACTCATGCATTTAACACATGGCTGATATCGATCATTAACATCAGTCGATTGTTCCAGCCAGGCTCAACTACAAGAAACACCCAATGAAGCACCCACAAACCTACTAAGATGTCGGTGAAGGATCCACCAAGATAATCCCAGCTGAAACTTAGAACTGCGAAGGATCCACCAAGATAATCCCAGCTGAAACTTAGAACTGCGAGAACATCCGTCGAGACTAAGGAATTGAAGATGATTTCACCAAATAGATCAAACCTGCAGAGTATTGAGCATAGTTAACGTGATGCTTTGATCTTCCTTTAATTAAAAATATCGTTGTTAGAGAAGTTTATTTATGGCCAAGAAAACTTAGATCTATTAGCTTCTGCATGTATCTTGGACGTATATTGCTGGCATTGGCCATTTGTCGGTCTACTAACGGTGAGATATTCAGGGTTGAGCTAGTCGGTCATCTCCTTAATCCCCGTGGAGGCTGTGGAGAATTTCAAGACAATGATCTTCATGATTCCACTAGTGAACTCAGAGAGCCTGATCCATCTCCACTAATAAAGCACAATGAGCCTTCTCTTTACCTCTCGGCAGAAACAAAATATCATGAGTTTTTCTATTGTTGTTAAGCCTCACGTTGTATTCTATATCATATGGGCCAGGTATTGGCATCTTCCTCGACCTTCTACAGGGATTTAGCATATGCTCCACACAATTCTTCGCAGGTCAACGCAGAACTCATGGCAATACTCAATCCTTCTTGCTTTGTTGTTAAGTTGGTTTCTCGAGCGAATGTAATGACACCTGACTTATGCTTATCATGATAGGTAGTGTTTTCTACGAACGCTCTTCCTTGACAATGAATCTTTACACTGACAGGTCCTTTACGAAACCTATCCACACAGGAAAACGCACAAACTTCACATCAAACAACAACCTATCTACCCTAACTTATCTATATAGCATAGAGTTCTTACATGTTTCTCATAGATACTTGGCCCTCCCTTAAAAGGAGTTAACCCAGAGGAGTTAACTCATTGCACACCAAAACTCATCTACATTTTATTAAACATTAGATATAAATATAACAAATATTAGTTTAAGATAAAAATTGTGTCTTAACAATACAATCAGATACAATTTTATTCTCTGTTCTGTTTTTTATCAGTATTTTTGCCCTCTAAACTCTATCATTATTTTAAAAGAAGGGAGGAACGTAATTATTGGTTTTTTATATGTGAAAAATAATATTTTTTTTTTTTTAAAAGGAGGTTGATTTTTAGCAATATATTTTAAAAATGTGCAATAAGATTTATTTTGTAAGTGGAGTTTTATTTTTGTGGGTGTGGATTTTATTGAGAATGGAGGAAACAACATTAACTAACATGGAGAAGTTGGACATGGTTAATTTTTCCCTATGGCAATCACAGATGGAGGATAATATTGATTTTAAAATATCAGTATTTTCCGATTGAGGGTATCACAAAGAAACCCTCATCGATGACAGATGAGGAATGGAATAATCTAGATAGAAAGGCAATTGCGACAATCCGCCAATATCTAGCAAATAATGTGCATTGCAATGTGTCCAGAGAAAAGACAATAAAAGGATTATGGAAGAAGCTCCATAATCTATATGAGAAGAATACAACATTAAAAAAAGTGTTCTTGATGAAGCAACTTTACAATCTCAAGATCAAGGAGGGTGTCTCAGTTGTTTATCACTTGAATGCATTTAATATTATTACTAGTCAGCTTGCCTCTGTTATAATCATTCTAGATGATGAAATTATAATTATCTTGTTAATGCGTTTTATGCTAGACAATTGGGAAAATTTAATAGTAGCTATGAGCACTTCAATGCCTACAAGGACCCTGAAGTTTGAAGATGTCAGTAGCAGTTTAATGAATGAGGAGCTACAACGCAAGTGAATTGTGGAAAACTAGGGAGGAGAACCTCTAGCTCTAGCTTATCATGGTAGGAGAATTGATCAAGGCTGTTAAGGGCATTCAATATCAAGAGGTCGATAGAAATCAAGGAGGGGAAAAATCATCTACTTTCATTGTGGAAAACCCAGGCACATGAAGAAATAATGTCGAGTCTGAAAGAAAAGACAAAAGGATCAAAGACCAACCAGTAAAAATCACAAGTCATCCAGAAACAATGAAGGTGAGACTATTGTTGTAGCCACATATGGTGATGTGTTATTTACTGTTTTAGTAGAGGATACATGTTTATATACATCTAGCAGTAGCTTTGATTAGATCCTTGACTTTGGGGCATCTCACCATGTAACCCCATGAAAAGATTTATCGAAGTGGATATTGGTGGCCACCCACCTATTCCACCTATACCTACATTCGATTTCATCAATTTCATTGTTTATAACATAATTTACCATTTTTAGCAGTTTTTTGGGTCCTGAACTTCCAGAGCAATGTTGACTCCCTAAATGGCATTTTGTTTTACCATCAAGATCTAGAAGGATGAACCTGAAGATCCACAGGATGGGAAGCACCTTTTTCACTCACAGATATGGATGAAGGGTTCTTCGCTGCAGTTCATTGTCGATATCTTGAGCCAAAAGAACCTCATTTCAGTAGAGGTCGTGAAGTAGCTAGGCCTACTGAACACAATACACCCACCATCGTACACCATCGGGTGGCTTCACCAAGGACAAGATATTTGCGTCAGCCAACAGTGCTACCTCCCCTACTACATCAATCCATTCATAAATGGGTTACAATGTGATGTTGCTCCTCTTGAAGTTTTTGATGTATTATTATGCCAGCCATACTTGTGAAAGTGACATTCTATGTATGAATGTAGGCCTCACATTGTTATTATTACTTTTGGAAATAATTTATACAGGATACTGGAGGTATCATCGCCTACCGCTATATCTTTGATCACTACAAAACAATGCAGTAATATCATCTCCCATAGTACCATAAAAATTATTTTCTCTATGATTTGCCCTCATGGCTAGAAGACGATTGTGGCCATGACCTCTAGAAAAAGCTCCTTTGCATGGCAGAAATTGATGTACAAGGTCGTAGAGGAGTACAAGGGCATCTTCACCTAACCTTCAGGGTTACCTCTACACTGCCAAGTCAAGCACTCCATCGATCTGACGTTGGGCACACCACTACCAAAGGGACCGATCTATCAAGGTTCTCTTCTGGAGAACGATGAAATCAAGAGGCGGATTCATGAGATGTTTCAAAGTGGCACATCATGCCAAGTTCATCACCCTGTGGGAGCCTGATCGTGTTGGTACAGAAGAAGGACGGGATGTGGAGACTCTTTATTGACTATCGGGCACAAAACAAGATCATCTTCTGGAACAGGTATCTGATGCCACATATTGATGACCTTATCGACCAACAAAAGGGGGGAAAATATTTTAGAAAAATGGACTTGAATTCTGGTTATCACCAGGTGCCAATTGAACCCTCCGATGTGTGGAAGACTGCATTCAAATCCAAGGAGGGCCTTTTTGAATGGCTAGTCATGCCTTTCGGGTTTATTAATGCCTCCACAACCGTCATGAGGCTGATGAATGACATCTTGTGACGCTTCACCAACTCATTCATGGTGGTGTATTTTTATGACATCCCAATATTTAGCGAGATTTGGGAAGAGAACCTCCACCACATTCAACAAGTCTTCCAAACATTGCGGTAACACAAGTTGTGTGCTAATATGGATAAATGCACTTTTGGCATGACCCAGGTTCAATATCTAGGTTACATCATTAATGATCGGGGTGTGCATGTGGACCCAGCCAAGATACAGGTCTTTCGCAATTGGCCAGCACCAACCACTCTAATATATCTCTACAACAATCTAGGTCTTTCCAACTTCTACCGCAGGTTCGTGTTGGGTTTCTCTCATATCACTCGGCCTTTGAGTCAAGTCACTAAGGGAAGAGCGAAAGAAAAAAAAATAAAAGATTGGTCTTAATCCCAACAAAAGGCGTTCACTGAGTTGAAGCATCGACTCTGCTCTACACTGGTGCTCACATTACCATACTTGTAAAAACCATTTGAGATCAAGACAGATGCCTCTGAGTATGCTATTGGTGCAGTTCTTACTCAACATGGGCATCTAGTGGCATATCATAGTGAGATACTTTTAGACACAGTTTGAAAGTATCTCACTTATGAAAAATAGATGTATTCCATTGTGCATGTCTTCAGACAATGGAAGCATTACACTCTAGGGAAGAAAAAATTCATCAACATAGATCACAGACCCTTACAGTTCATATAGACACAAGGGAAGTTGTAGACCGATCACCATCAAAAATGGTCTGCATACCTGCAACAATTCCATTTGAACATTAAGTACAAGAAGGGAAATACCAACAATGTTGCATACTGCCTTAGTCGACCGACTATCTTGGCGCTGACCACTGTGCTTGAGTCTTGTGGGCACAAGACTTCGGGGTGGCTGTATATTTACAAGAGCAATCCGTAATTTGGAAATGCATACCAGACACTCATGGAAGGTAAGCAGGTTTCAAATTTTCAGCTCCAGGATGCATTTTTATTCCACATCGGAAACCTTTGTGTTCCTTCAAGTGAGCGTGCCAAGATGATTTGGGAAGTGTATTACAGTCGGTTCGTTGGACATTTCAGGGTGGAGAAAACAAAAATAGTACGAAAGAAGTATTTCTATCGATCAAACCTTCGATAGGATGTTGGGAAGTACATAATATCCTGCACTTTCTGCGCCATTTCCAAACCATCCATCAAGAAGAAAGTACTATATACTTCATTTCCTACCCCTAGGCGACCTTGGGAATCCATCCCCATGGATTACATGTTGGGCCTTCCTTCTACCAAGCATGGAATGATAATGTTTTTGTGGTAGTTGACAGATTCTCAAAGATGGCCATTCGAACGGCCTACAATAAGATTATCACAGTAGAAGCCACTACTAAAATATTCTTTGAACGAGTGTGGGTGCACTTTGATATCTTACAGTCCATTATCTCAGATCGAGATAGAAGGTTCCTAAGTAAATCTTGGTCAAGTCTTTGGTCAATACTAGATACCAAGCTCACTAAGTCCATGACTTTCCAACCCCAAATCGATGGCCAAACATAGGTCGTCGATAGGATGATCATACACATTATGCACATGTACAATGCAAAGCATCCACGCACATGGGATAAAATCCTCCCCTATGTTCAACACAGCTACAACCAAGCTCTCCATAGCTCAACTGGCCAAAACCCCTTTCTGGTGAGGTTGGAATTCTAGCCACTATCCCCCATTAATGTAGCCATACCATTTGTAGCTACTCAAGAATATTTGGCTCATGGCCAGTTTGAAGTTGATAAGGCGAACAAATTCATTGAGCACATTCAGCACGTTCGCCAACAATTCCATGACATATTGGACAGGGCCAATCCTAAGTACAACCAATGACATGATCAACATCGGGTGCCACACAAGTTCCAGGTAGGCGACAAAGTTTGGCTACATTTTCCAAAGGAGAGCCTCATTGGACCCCACTACAAGCTTCACCCACTCTGATATGGGTCGTACACCATCGCCAAGGCTGTAGGGGACAATTCCTTTGAGATCATCATTCCACCATTCCTTATTCTGCACCGAGTGTTCGATGTGGACCGCCTTTGACCATACTTCCCACCATTACTAGATACATCTGAGATTACAGAACAACTCACACCACGGAGTTAAACCTGGACTACTTGGAATAGGCCACAAATTATTGGATCATGGACACAAATATCAAGAACACCCTCCAATACATGATCTATCTATATCGAGTTTTCAAAGCAAACCAACTTCGTCACTAGGGCAAGTGGTTCACGAGGGACCAAGTTCAACAGAAATTTCCTCACCTCATGGAGACTCTACACACAATGGAGACCATTCCCTCCTAAGAAGGGAGGAATGATATAGGTGGATATTGGTGGCCACCTACCTCTTCCACCTAGACCTCCAGTCAGTTTCATCATTCTCCTTGTTTATAGTAGCATTTACTATTTTTAGCAATTTTTCGGGTCCTAAACTTCCAAAGCATTTTTTACCCCCCTAAACGGTTTTTTTTGGAGTTCTACATCTGGCCTATAAATGTAGGCACAACACTATGGAAAACCCTATAGTACTCAGAGATATATTTCCAACAAGATATTGTACGCGCCAAACAGAGATAATATGACCATGTTACGACCCTGGGAAGTTGACTACCCAACTAACCCTAACGGCACCCACAAACTCTTGACATTCCATCTCCTAGGTTAGGGTTATGTTTGTTTAGGATTTTCCCTTGTTGTTCAATAATGAAAAGGCCCTTGAGCCTCATTGTAACATAGTTTAGAGGCATGTATCCTCCACATCTCCTCTTCAAGATAAATTATCATCACCCGAGCTAGTTTTTCCCATTTTGTATGTAAGCATATTTTAGTTCTTTGATACTAATTAAATGAAGTTTAGTTTATGCTAAAATTATGTGTTTGTGTTTATATCTGTATTCTATTATGTTCCTTCATAAGTTCCGATCAGTGATATCATACTGGTATGCTATTTCTCGATTGTTATTTACATGTCTCCAACGAGGTCAGTGTATAAGGAGTTTGGGCTCGATCTGGTTGAACCTTCAAAATATTAGCCTCACAAACCCCGATGGTCTCCCATGGAGGAAGGAAATAAATACAATGGATGAGTATATCCTTTCAAAATATTTCTTGAGACAGCCCTTGGGAAACAAAGGAACGCGATGATAGATAACATTTCCCAAATCCTTCGATGGCTACCCACAGGCAGCGCATCTTTATCTGGTAGCCACTCTGGAAGTGCCACTCCTTTTAAGGTACAATTTATATTTTAAATTCCCATATTTGAAGGCTATATAGATTTGGACATTGTATAAAAATGGTTAAATCTATTGGAAGGATATTTTTCAGTTCATGAGTTTTCCAACCGGGAAAATATTATTTTTTCACTCCTAAAAGTCGTCCCCAATGTCAAGGACTAGTGGGAAACCTACTATGAGCAAAAGGATGAGGGGGAATCCTCACTGTTTTCAGTGGAACCCACTTGGAATTATTTTCAAGATGCCATCAAGGAACATTATTACCCTATCAGTAGCTATGAAAATAAATATAAAAAGTGGACCACACTACAAAAGAGAAGGGACCAAGATGTTTCCAAGTTCACAAATGGTTTTCATGCCCTTCACACAAAGCTGGGTATCAAGGATTCTGAGAGGAACTTTGTACTCAATTACAATGGTTTTTTGCATAAGTACATCTAGGATGAAATGGAGTTCCTGGAAAGCTCCTTGCTTGGTGTCGCCTATTGATATGTCATCAAGGTGAAACAAAATTTTAAACATAAGAAGTGGTATTTTGGATCTGCGAATCCAAGGCATGAGAAAGGCATCCCCAAACCACAAAACAAAGGACAAAGCCAGGGCAGGGTGACCCAGGACAACCCGACAAAGCTGTAAGAAAAGAACAACACCACGAAGACAAAGAAGGACATTGGAAAGTGGTGTGAGTTACATAAGAGCTCCACTCACAACACAAGTGACTGTCGAACAAAGCAGTCACTAGTGGCAGAGTTGAAGGCTTCTGAATCAAATGCTTGCTTCGACTCCTATTCATAACCAAACAAGGGGAATGATAAATGGAAGCATATTATTGATGTGGAGGCCAGTGCCACCATTTCCACCACCAATATCCAGAAGGATGAGCCCAAAGATATAGAGGAGAGGGAGTACCTCTTTCACTCACATATGTGGGTGAAGGGTTATCAGCTGGAGTTAATTTTCGACATCGGGAGCCAAAATAACCTCATTTCAGCATAGGTAGTGAAGCGGATAGGCCTACTAACCACAACACAACCACAGTCATACACCATAGGGTGGCTTCACCAAGGACGATATCTTTGCACCAGGCAGGAGTATTGCCTCCTATACAAAATCAAACCATTCAAAAATGAGGTACTGTGTGATGTTTCTCCTCTACAATTTTTTGATGTATTATTAGGACAACCATACTTGTGAAAGTGACATGTTGTGTATGAATCTAGGCCTCACATTGTTAGAATTGTTTTGGGAAATAAGTTTTACATGATACCGAAGGTAGCACTGCCTACTACCATCTATATTATCACTGCGAAGAAATGTAGTAGGATCATATCCGAGACCAGGAAATTTGTTTTCCTTATGATTTTCCCTTAGGTCCAAAAGAATATTGTGGCCACGACTTCCAGACAAGGCTCCTCCACATGACAGCAACATATGGACAAGGTCATGGAGGGGTACAGGGACATATTCACCTAATCTGCAAGGGTACCTCTACATTTCCAGGTCAGGAACTCCATCGATCTGACTCTGTGCACATCGTTACCCAATGCATCAATCTGTCAACACTATTCTGCAGAGCGCAGAGATAAAGATGCATATTAAGGAGCTGTTGCAGAAAGGGAACATCTAGCCAAGTTCATATTCCTGTGGCATCCTTATCGTGTGGGTACAAAATAAGGATAGGATCTGGAGACTCTTTATTGACAATGAGGCATTGAACAAGATCATTATCCAAAATAGGTAATTTATCCCACTAATTTATGACCTTCTAGACCAACTCAAGGGGGCTAATTATTTTGGAAAATTTGCTTGAACTCTGGTTATCACCAGGTACCAATTGAACCCTCTAATGTGTGGAAGACTACCTTCAAATCCAAGGAGATCCTTTTCGAATAGGTATTCATACCTTTTGGGTTGATGAATTCCCCTGCAACCTTCAGGAGTTTGATGGACGACATCTTGAGTCCCTTCACCAACTCATTTCTGGTGGTGTATTTGGATTACATCCTGATCTTCTGCCAGAGTTGGGAAGAGCACCTCCACCACACTCGATAGGTCCTCCAAACACTACGGCAACACAAGTTGTGTGCCAATTTGGATAAATGCACTTTTACCATGGCCCAGGTTCAATATCTGGGGTACATCATTGATGAGCAGGGTGTGCATGTGAACCCAAAAAATATATAGGTAATTAAGGACTGCCTAGCCCCAACCACTCTAACATAGGTCTACAGCTTTATGATTTTTTTCAACTTGTACCATAGGTTTGTGTTGGGTTTATCTCATATCACTTGACCTTTGAGTCAAGTCACCATGGGAGGAGAAAAAGAAAATTTATTTTGGTCTGAATCCCAACAAAAGGCATTCGTCGAGTTGAAGCATAGACTCTACTTTGCACCAGTGCTCACATTACCAGACCTTTAGCAAACATTTGAGATCAAGACAGATGCCTCCAACTATGCTATTGGTGAAGTTCTTACTCAACAGGGGCATCTAGTGGCATATCAACGTGAGACACTTTCAGAAACAGTTTGAAACTATCCCACCTATGACAAAGAGATGTATTCCATTATGCAAGCCTTCTGATAATGGAAGCATTACATTCCGGGGAAGGAAACTATCATCTACACAGACCATTGAACCTTGTAGTTCATACAAACACAAGGGAAGTTGTAGAACGATCGCCATCATAAATGGTCCACATAGTTGCAACGGTTCTATTTGAACATTAATTATAAGAAGGAAGACACCAACAATGTGTCAGAATACCTCAGCCAACCACTGATCATGGCTCTAACTATTGTGCTTGACTCTTCTGGGAACGAAACTTTAGGGTGGCTTGATCTTTACAAGAGCGATCCAGAATTTGGAAATATATACGATACACTCCTGGAAGGCAAGCAAGTTCTAAATTTTGACCTCCGGGATGCACTGCTATGTCACCTTGGACACCTCTATGTTTCTTCAAGCGAGCATTCCAAGATTATTTGGGAAGCACATTATACTCGAGTCACTTGACATTTCAAGGTTGAGAAAACAACGACAGTACTACAGAAGCATTTCTATTGGTCGAACCATCAACAAGGTGTAGGGAAGTACATCAGATATTGCAATACCTGCACCATTGCCAAACTGACCATCAAAAACCAAGGCCCTATATACTCTGTTGCTTACACCTAATCTACCTTTGGAATACATCTCCATGGATTACATGTCAAGGCTTCCTTCTATCAAGTATGGAAACGACTGCATTTTTTTGGTCGTCGATAGATTCTCGAAGATGGTCATTCTGGCGGCCTACAAGAAGAGTATCACAGCATAAGCCACCGCTAAAATATTCTTTTAATTAATGTCGGTGAACTTTGGGATCCCACATTCCATTATCTCACATCGGGATAGCAGGTTCCTAAGTACACTTTGTTAAAGTCATTGGTCGAAGTTGGATACAAAGCTCACTAAGTGCACGACTTTCCACCCCCAAACTGATGGCCAAACAAAGGTCGTCAACATTATGATCATACACATTTTTTGCATGTAAAACTCGAAGCATTCGTGAAAATGGGATGAAATCCTCCCCTATGACTAGCATAACTACAATTGATCTCTCCATATCTCAACTGGTCACAACCCCTTTCAGGTGGGTTTGGGATTCTAGCCAATATGTCACATTGATGTGACCATACCATTTGCAGCTACTCGAGAAGATTCAGCTCATGTTCAGTCTGAAGCTGAAAGGGCGAAAAAATTGAGCGCATTCATCACATCTGTGAGTAGGTCCATGACATATTGAATAGGGCCAATGTTAAGTACAAGCAGCAACATGATCAACATTAGGTGCTATATAATCTCTAGGTGGGAGACAAATTTTGGCTACAGTTGTAAAAGGAGTGCCTTGTTAAACCCCACCACAAGCTTCACCCACTCTAATATGGGTCGTACACCATCACCAACATTGTAGGGGACAATTCCTTGAAGCTGAAAATCCCACCATTCATTATTTTGTACCTAGTGTTCAATGTGGACTACCTTCTGTTTTGTGGATTAATCCCTCTTGCGAACAAGAGCGATCTCCCTAGTACCCCAACAAGTAACTAGAAAAAAACAAAAATTTGAATGGCTCTTTCTCTAAACTATTTTCATTTAAGATTATTATAACTTAGAAATGAGGAGGTGATCAGATCTGGATCAGGACCTAAGTGATAGCTCAAATTTCAAAGTGTTCAAAAGTGTACCGAACTGAGCGACCGGATATATCCCTTCTTCCTGATTCTGGTGCCGCAAATGGTTTGAAAAACCGACACCATGTGAAGAACTTACCACGTTTTGAAAAGTCCAGTAAACTGCAAATTTCGACAGTTGACCAGGGTTAATTGGGCATTTGAACAATCAGCAAAAAAGAATATTCCATGGAATATTCCTAGAATATTCCTCAAAATATTCCCTAGAATATTCCTCAAAATATTCCTTCCAGGCCAGTCAATGTTTGACAAATGTCACAATGCTATGGGTTGAATGAGTTTTACGGGCCAATCAAAGAGCGCCACGTGGAAAGCCTGGAGGTCGCCACATGGGCTCAACAGTTGGTAGCCTGGGAGGCAAGGCTCGAACCCCCGACCTTCCCTGGCTAGTGCAACTACGTGCCAACATGCCACACAAGTTGTTGCTTAACCCCTAAGGGCACGAGTTTATGTTATTTTATGGTGAAATGGTGTATGAGGGTTGGGGACTGCCAGCGGTCCCAACCTGCCAGTGGTCCCCATAACAGTGGTCACATTACAACTGAAAACGTCATAACAAATTTTAACCTCCAATCATGAAACCTCCACATTCACCACCAGAATTCCAGAGCCGATAAAATTGAAACGGTTATTAACCACCGTCTCCGCGCGAATAAGGTTTAACACTAAGTTTAAACCAGAGTTTCGACATTCAACCCACAATCATCGCCTATGGTTCCCCTGATAGTTGTGGTTTTTCAACCGCGGGGTTTGGGGGACATGTGTCCAACCCTCAAAGTTAATGATACAGTTTAATTCGGTGGATTATTTGGCCAAGAGTGCCATTTTTGGCAGATAAGTGCTATTTTGACTCCAATTAAGTGGAGTCCTCCACTTTTAGTGGAGTTTTCCTTGGTGTAATTGGGAAAATGAGTAGGAGACTCAATTTTCGACCATTCTGGGTGAGTTGAGAGTTATTATTAGCTAATTGGTACACTCCAAAGCCATTGGTGAGGCTTTCAGATCCAACTGAGGACTTATGAGTGTGATTTTTCTTCATAGAAGTTCCAAGGGCCACCAAGGCCATCAAGAGCCAACGGGAGAATGAGGCCTAGCGAGGGAAACAAGTGACCATTCTCAGTAAAACAATAGCCTATTCTGACTATTTTGAAACTTTTGAATCCAATGGAAGGATTTACATAAGCATTTGGAGACTTTTTAAGGCCGGGATGCTACATAGAAATTTTCAGTGAGCCCAGAGCCATAGGGTTCTACCAGGTGTTGGAGGCGTAACCAGAGCAGCCAGAGGCCAATTTGAGCAAGTGAATAGTCTATTCAGACTATTTTGGACATTATACATCCAATGGAAGTATTCTCAGAGCCATTTGGATACTTCTAGATCCAAATAATCCACAGGGAAGTTTTAGGGTGCCTAGTGCCACCAGGGGTTGAAGGCCTAGATTGGGGAGCCAAAGCTCATTTTGAGCAAATGGACATCCCATTTTGGAATAATGAGATGTGCTAGAGATAGTAGAAACGTTTTTAGGGACAGAAAAGGACTTCTAAGAGAGTTTGTGCCACATAGAATCTCAGGGAAGCTTAAGGACACCGATAGAAGAGGTCAAGTCTAAGGGAGCCTAGGTCCATTTCTAGAGACTTAGAAGTCATTCCAGGGGTATGATGGTATTATAAACCAATTGGTACATTTCAAAAAACCATTGGATTTAATTCAAAACTTGTAAAATAAAATTTCCATCATAATCCCAAAGAGCCAAGTTAATTGACAAAGGCTCAAGGAGACGTAGCCCAAGACATTCGGGTGAACTCCTTTATTAAATTTTTTGTTATGTGTTGATGATTAATTTTCTGCAATTTATGCTTGCTATACATGATTTTAATCAGCAAAAACAAATGTTTAATTCCTCACACATAAATCCTTAAAAAATTTAAAACCCATACACATAATTCAAGTATTCAATTTCGCACTATCAAGTATAAGCAATATCTTAATTTGTTTAACTCGGTGGGAGGTGCTTGCATAGCATAACAAGTCAGCCACACATTTCAGATCAGATGGTATCAGAGCACTAGGTTTCTTTCTTGAGAGAGAACTAGGTTTCTTTCTTGACGAAGCACAAGGTTGCTTGCTTGCTTATTTGACTTGAAAGGTGTTTAACAGTGAAAATAATTTAACTGTTTGCAAATTCACTGATGCTTACAAGTTTGAGTTTTCTAGAGGTGAAGTGGAGCTACTGTTAGCTAAGTCTAGAAGAGGATAAGAAGGAATAAGGCTGAAAGCATCTTCCTTACCCAAAGGACCTCAAGGCAACCCTTGAAGCACAAGAGGTATTGTTTGCAAAAGAGGCTGCTTGAAGAAGAGATATAAGCTGCAGAAAAGAGCCTGAATCTACAACCATATTGTTTAGAATATTTATCAATTGTTTTTGAAGCTTTTTGAATTTTTTTTGAAGTTCTTTAATTCATTTACATAATGATGAAAACCTCATGAAGTGAGGTTTCTAAATCCTCCACCTTTACAAGACTATTTGATGAAGAGATGAAGCAGGACTTCTACATCCTGAAGGAGATGGTGCAAAGTCTATATGAATATGTAAGGGAAAACAATAGACTTCATGAGAAATTGGTTGCTATGAAGCAAGAGAAAGAAGGACTTCTTCAAAGAATGCATGAGATGGAGATGCAGCAGCTCCATCATGCCCAAGCGGCCTTAACCAAGCACATGCTTGAAGCAGAGGTAAACCATTCAAATTTTTCTTCAAATTCCTCTTCAGAAAGATGTGTAGGTTCATTTGAAAAACACACTAGAGGTATAGGGTCCAAATTGATTTTAAAAATGGGCTATGAACGCAAGGGTTTAGGAAAACATGCACAAGGCATGGTTGAGCCTATTATGGCTGAGGAAAGGTCTAAGAAACTTGGTCTAGTCTATGTTCAATAGTATGGAAAAAATTCCAAAGCCATGAAGCTATTTGAGACAATTACAAGAAGAAATTTTTTTACAGGTTCAAACCCACAAACATGTCAAATTTATATTCAAGATGAATGCCATTGTTTGACACCCATGTTGTAGCAAGATGTTTGTAGACATGTAGCTTTATGGTGAGCAAGAGAATTCTGACAGCTATCAATACATGAACACTGATGTTGGTCTTCAAAAGAGATTTGGGACCTCTTCAAGTTCATATCCTCAAGAAGGTAAAAATGATGGACATGCAAAGCAACATTCGAGGTATAATTCTTCCCATAGTCAAGTTGTTTATGATTATGTTAAGCATGAAAAATCTGCATGCATGAATGGAAGAAAGATTTTTTGTTCCTATTATGGTTTGTGTAACCATGAAGTTTCAAGATGCTGGAAGAGAATGAAGGCATACAGGAAACAGTCAAAGCGAAGGCGACTTGCACAGAAGATGCAAAATATTTTCACACATTGCGAGAAGCAGGGACATATCATTGCCCAATGTTGGACACTACATCCAACCAATCATCCCAAGCATTTGAGGAAAGAGGATAAAAATATTGGTGAGAATGCAACCAAAGATTCCATCATCGATGTGAGTCCAGATGATTCACAAGAAGAAGACATTTAGCAGGAAAAATCGCCATGGAAGTGGCTTGGTAAGAAGTGGTTTGATTTCTTGACCCAGTAAGACATACATTCCATTGTACATATGCAAATGTATTCAATTGTTAATTTTGAAAAATTACGTTTGTATGAGCCACCTTTGATCGATGATAAAGGAAGCAATGTTCAACTACCTTCAATTGAATATTTCTTGCCATAATTTATGGATGAGCTCAAAGAAGATACAATTCTTGACAGGAGGACAAGAGTATCAAAGAGGGGAAGTGTTGACTACCTTAGAGTTGGGGCTCAAAGGCACTAATCCAAGCAAGGAAAAGTGGATGGAGGTTGGAAAGGTGAGGGAGTTGTACCCTCATTTAATGAACAGGTAATCAAGTCTTTTGGGGTCCAAAAGATTCCTAATGGGGAGGAGTGATCAGATTTGGATCGGGACCTAAGCGATAGCTCAAATTTCAAAGTGTTCAAAAGTGTACCGAACTGAGTGACTGGATAGATACCATCTTCCTGATTCCGATGTCGTGAACATTTCGAAAAACTGACACCGTATGAAGAAGTTATCGCGTTTTGAAAAGTCCAGTAAACTACAAATTTACATAGTTGAATGGGCATTTGAACAGTCAGCAAAAAATAATATTCCAATGAATATTCCTGGAATGCTCCTCGAAATATTCCTTATAATATTCCTCGAAATATTCCTTCCGGGCCAGTCAATGTTTGACAAATGTCACAATGTTATGGGTTGAATGAGTTTGACGAGCTAATAAAAAAGTGGCACGTGACAAGCTTGGAGGCTACCATGTGAGCCCAATAGTTGGTAGAAAATTTTTTTATCGGAGGCAGGGCTCAAACCCCCGACCTCCCCCCGGATAGCATGCCCATGTGAAAACACGCCACACAAGTTGTTTCTTAACCCCTAAGGATGCAGGTTTATGTTATTGTTTGGTGAAATGGTGTATGAGGGTTGGGGACCGCCGACGGTCCCAACCCGCTAGCGGTCCCTATAACAGTGGTCACATTACAATCGCAAACGTCACAACAAATGTTAACCTCCAACCACGAAACCTCCGCAGTCACCGCCAGCATTCCAGAGCCACTCACATTGCAATGGTTATTAACCATTGTCTCTGCATGGATAACGTTTAACACCGAGTTTAAACTGGAGTTTCGACATTCAACCCATAGTCATCGCCTATGGTTCCGACGACAGTTGTGGTTTGTTAACCGCGGGGTTTGGGGGACATGTGTCCAACCCTCAAAGTTAATGTTACAGTTTAATTCGATGGATTATTTGGCCAAGCGCACCATTTTTGATGGAAAAGTTCTATTTTGACTCCAATTAACTGGAGTCCTCCACTTTTAGTGGAGCTTTCCTAGGTGTAACTGGGAAAATGATTAGGAGACTCAATTTTTGACCATTCTGGGTGAACAAAGAGTCATTCTTAGCTAATTGGGACATTCCAGAGCCATTTTTGAGGTTTGTAGAGCCAGTTGAGGATTTATAAGCATGATTTTTCTTCAAAGAAATTGCAAGGGCCTCTAGGGCCATTAGGAACCAGCAGGAGAATGAGGCCTAGCCATGGAAACCAATGACCATTCTTAGTAAACCAATGGTATATTTTGACTATTTTGAACCTTTTGAATCCAATGGAAGGATTTTCAAAAGCATTTGGGGACTTTTGAAGGCCAAGATGCTACAGAGAAGTTTTCAGTGAACCTAGAGCCACAGGGTGCCACCAGGTGTTGGAGACCTAACCAGAGAATCCAGAGGCTAATTTCAACAAGTGAATAGTCTATTCTGACTATTATGGACATTCTAAATCCAATGAAATATTTCTTAGAGCCATTTGGATAATTCTAGAACCGAATAAGCCACAGGGAAGTTTCAGGGTGCCTAGTGCCACCAAGGGTTGGAGGCCTAGATTGGGGAGCCAGAGCTCATTTTAAGCAAATGAAAATCCTATTTTGGATGAATGAGATTTTTTGGAGACATTAGAAAATTTTTTAGGGACATAAAATGGCTTATAAGAGAGTTTGTGCCATAGAGAAGCTCAGGGAAGCTTAAGGACACCGATAGAAGAGGCCAAGTCTAAGGGAGCCTAGGTCCATTTCCAGAGACTTAGCAGTCATTCCAGGGGTATGATGGTATTCTAAACCCATTGGCATAGTTCAAAAAACCATTTGATTTAATTAGAAACTTTTAAAATAAATTTTCCATCATAATACCAAAGAGCCAAGTCAATTGACAAAGGCTCAAGGAAACGTAGCCCAAGACATTCGGGTGAACTCCTTTATTAAATTTGTTGTTATGTGTTGATGATTAATTTTCTGCAATTTATGTTTGTTGTACATGATTTTAATCAGAAAAAACAAATTTTTAATTCCTCACACATAAAGCTTTAAAACAGTTAAAACACATACACCTGATTCAAGTATTCAATTTCGCACTATCAAGTATAAGCAAGATCTTAATTTGTTTAACTGAGTGGGAGGTACTTTCATAGCATAAAAATCCAGCCACCCATTTCAAATTGGTAGTTTATGCTCCTACATTTCAATCGAGATGTTTAATGTGGCATTTTTCCTTTCTCTCCAAAGAAATCCTTCAATGCTGAGAAAAACCTAAAATCACAAACAATGCAAAGGATTAAAGCACATGCAGTATATAATAATCATAAATACTAGTTCAAATTAGTGATCAAGGAGTCTAATTTTTGACATAATTTGAATGAATTAAAAAACAAGACAATAATAAAAAGAGATCCATATGTATTATTAGAAATCAAAAAGAGCAATCTTACAACCTGAGCCTTGATGTTGTACAAATTTCTCCCGTGTGTCTACGCAATCATTTTCCTCGGTTTGACAAGCCTTCCTCTCTAGAATGACCAGCATGAATTCTTGTGCACGAAGGTTTCATCTTCAATGTACAACCCAAAACTTGCTAGTTCAGAATTTATGAACTCTCTCCACACAAGTATCTACTCATATCAGTATCTACCAGTACCCTCAAGCTTGAAACTTCAAGTCAATTTATAGAGTGATTGAGGAAGTTTCAGATCCATGAAGAAAGGGATGATATCCTCAAATGAAGGGATGAGGGTTCCTTTAGCCAAGGGATAAAATGTATGATTAGAGGGATATATCTCAAACTGGCGGGACTCTAGATGCTTCCAGTTGGGATAATATTTGACCAACTAGGCTTCTAGAATTTACCTTTTCGTGTTTACTTTATTTTTACGGGGGTGTGTAGGTTTTAGTGGCAAACAGAGCGGTGATTGCCGAGGCTAATAGAAGAAGTATCAGCGCATGCATAGGTAATGGTCACAAAAAGCGCGTAGGTAATCTCTTAAAGGTTTTAAATTTCTTTCCTCTAGTTTCCAAGACTTGGTTCATGAACATGAGTATTTTTGACCTCTAAGGGAGCATAATAGGGATGGTGATAGACCCATAATGATAATCAAATGTCATGGTGACAAAATGACGTGTAACAGATTACCCCCTGAAGTGCGAAGTCTAAGAAAGTTTTTCGAGAGAGTGAAGCACTTCATCATTCCATGGATTGGATTGGAGACATCGGTCAAAAACGTGTAAGAAACATTCAACGCAAATACACACTAGTAGAAAATGATAAAATTAGTGACTAGGTGACTAAAAAATTTAGTCACCGCAATTATTTCAAGTGAATTACTACTAAATTTGAGCAATTTTAAGTGATCAAACTAAAAATGACTTACTTAAACGACTAATTTAGTCTAGGAATAAAATATACGACTAGATAATAAGTGACTAAACTAAAAATGACTAACATGAATGACTAATTTAGTCTAGGAATAAAATATACGACTAGATAATAAGTGACTAAACTAAAAACGACTAACTTAAATGACTAATTTAGACTAGGATTAAAATATATGACTAGATAATAAGTAAAAAATTTAATAATGATTAACGTAAATGACTATTATAGTCCAGGAATAAAAATATGACCAAATAACAAGTACAACAAGAATATGAATTAGTCATTTATGTTAGTAATTTTTAATTGTGGACACACTGTTTGTTATGGGTTTTTTGTGGCATTGTTACGTACTATTTTTTGTTATTGCAGTAGATTCATAGAGAATGATTTCATTCATTTGAATTCAAATTATGGTGATCTATACATGGCCAATTGATATAAATCTATAAGTTTACTCTAAACCCATATTATTCTATAGATACATGCATTACAAAAATGTTCATGAATTCTAATAATGCATTCACATTCTTAGAATGTGCACACACTATTATTAGAAAACCATACATACTAACAATTCTTGTGGCTCTTTAATTATGTATAATAACATGCCATGGCTCCCATATCCAGGTTGAAATCCGAATATCCCTTAGAGAGTATCTATGTGGTTGTTTGGGGGTTAATTCGTGTTCCTTGAACTCAAGAAGCTTTATTTAGGGCCTAAGGCACTCTTTTCTCCTGCCGTCAATAGATAGTAAATTCCCTAAGACCCATTCTTACCATGTAAACCATACCCATGGTGACAAATATCCCCCATATAGGCCAAATATTCCCTATAGATGTCCCGTGTAGTAATTAGAATACTTGTTTAAGAAGATTGATCATGAGAAGATTCAAATATGACCCAAGCACCTTATGATCCTTCCTTGACCATGGTTAAGGCCCCAATTGCCATACATGGTGAAAAAAAAACTCCTAATGATGTTAAGGCCAAACTTAAAGGCCCTAAGACCTAAATATGTCATAAAAAACCTTCAAGTAACACCAATATCACACCTAAAGGCTAGATATTATATCTTATATAGGATATGTGTGGTCGTTTGAGGCCTTATTCATGTCCCTTGAACTAAAGAAGTTTTGTTTAGGGACTAAAGATCTTGTTTTCCTTCCATATCCATCATAGAGGCCATAAAACCCATCCTTATTATGTAAAACATACTAGTTGTTCTCATATTTCCATTCTAATATTATGTTCATGGACGTTAAATATGAGAAAGACTTGTTTTAGGCATAAGGCCCTTTTTCATTCCTTGTCTAAGATATAAGACCTAATTCCCATATATGATGTGGAAAACCTCATAATGGAACCCTTATCCTATATGGAGGCTTAAAATCCCTCAAAGATGATTTATATTGTTCTTTATGGTTTTTTCATGCAATGTGAGCCAAAGAAGTTTCATTTTGGGATTGAGGCAATTGTTTTCATCCCTTTGCAATGGTACAAGCCTACAACCCATTCTTACTATGTAAAACATACTAATGACACTAAAGATCACCCATAGATTCCTAAGATCCCCTATAGAGGTTATGTGTTGTTCTTTGAGAACTACTTCCCCTATCCCCTAAAATCCTTAACTGCTAAATCCCCTAACCCCCTAAACCTCTAAACCCCTAACCCATTTAACCCCTTATACCCCTAAACCCCTAACCCATTTAACCCCCTATACCCCTAAACCCCATAAAACCTAAACCTATAAATCCTTAACCCCTAACCCCTTAAACCCTAATTCCAAACCTATAACCCATTTAATTCCCTAAACCCCTAAAGCCCTAACCCATTTAATCCCCTGTTGACAGGAAAAATTGTAATGCCGACAACAAGGGGTTATCCCAATAAAAGGTCCCAATTAGAACTCACACCATTTGGGATAGGAGCCCCATCCAGTATTTGGGCCTAACTGCCACCATAAGTGTTTCCACTCTTGGTTGTGATGAGAAGATGATGAAATGGAGGCAAAGGTGAAATGACCAATCAGTGAAGCAAAATCAACCCAAGATTGGCGAACCACAAACAAAAATACAAGCAAGTCTAAGTAGCAAAATAAAATGGGGTACGCCATGAGTGGGATCGGTGAGCCGAAAACCTAGTTAGACATACATGAAAGAAAACATGCCAGAAGTTAATTGCAAAGTAGTTCACAATAGGTCACTGAAATGGCAAGGAACAAATAAACATTGATTTGAAAGCAAATGTACATGCAACTACTGTGAATTAGTTCATAACCAATTGCATGCATGAAATCACATGTACAAACATAGTAAAATATTAGAAAACTAGTACTATCACCATAAGTGAGCATGTGAATTAGTGCCGAAAAAGAGAATATATATAGTATTAATGTTGCTGCAACTTCAAATACATATTTACAACTCGTCAAAACCCAATAGTGGAACATGGGCTATTCATCTCAATGCATGTTACCAAAACCCTAACCTCGCTACCTCTCTCTCTACTTGATCCCAAGAGCTGAATGCCTTTAGCTCTCAAGCACCAATTCACTCTCATGTCCTGACTTTCAATTGCAAAGCTAAAAGTCCTTCACTTCATTTCCCGAAGTTGTACATATAAGTTGAGATGACTCTTGAGTTCCCTTGACTCTTCGTCTTCTCGATTGTTGGGCTGGCTTGTGACTTAGGCCATTCACGACCTGTGACCTAGGGTCATCTGCGACCTGCGACCTACAACCTGTGGTCATATGCGACCTACGACCTAAGGTCATTTGCGACCTGCGACCTAAGGTCATCTGTGACCTGCGACCTGGGGTCATCTACGACTTGAGGTTAGTTGTGACCTGGGATATTCCTTCTATTCTTATCCTTTTGGGGAGCTCATCCCTTGTAGAACACAATGCCTTTCCCTAGTACCATTATTGTGTGAATGGATCGGTGATAGATGTGCCATTGAGCCTGTAGTGAGGTTGTTTCGAGCTTTAAAAGGATCCCACTTGCTTGTTGGGAAAGCCCTAGCTCTTCGTGCAAACCAATAGCTTCTACCTGCAATCAAATAGCATAGGTCACATGTATTTATGATCAAATAATAATGCTAGAGGCGTATTCAATTAATTTCAAAAGTGATTCAAACAAATGCTGTTAGTTTAGACCCCTGTGTAGTCTTTTGTCACGTCGCAACATTATTGGTGTATGTGGTTTGCATATGATGACCCTGTGCCCTTTTACCCAAGACTTATTTCTTCTCTATGGCGTAATGGTAAGGAGGATCGAATAAAGCTTATTTTCACCGAGCACACTTCTATTTACGTGGTGCTTCCTTGGTCATTGCCTTGTATATTTTTTGCATGGCTAAAAGGCGGTGTGCCATTACATCCTTGACAAAGCTTTTATGTGTACATGCGCACATGTCCTTGGTGCATCCCTGGTGTTTGCTCAACTGTGCGCGAAGGTGAGTCCTCTTATTATTCTTATGGCACCTCAACTATATGTGGTCAAGCAATCACAACGACCAATGCCCTTTATCCTCATACAAATTTGCCTCTGATAATAATGCCCCTCAAGGTGCCTACCACCTACTGTAACTTGAGTGCATCCCTCCCTATGCGATTTAAATGCCTGAGAGTGTGACTGCCCATTTGATGGGCATGGGTATTGTATTTGCATGAGGTCACAATCCTAGGTGGAGGTCACACAATCGAGTAGTCACATGAGTCGTAGGCTCTCTTGGGCATGAATTTTTGCAACCTTGTGACTCGGGAGAGGTCACGTAGTCGCTCTGAGGTTGGGTCGCATACCCTGACCGATGGCGCAGGTTGCGACTGGGCGAAATGAAAGTGCCTCGCTACGACCATGTGTGCTTCTTTCGAAAACCATGCTCATGGCAACACTGGTGAATATGAAACCTCGGCAGAGACTGCATGGGAGAAGTGTGATTGCTCAGAGTAACCTCGAACCGTCAATGCTAAATCTGAGAGCCATGAGCGTTGTTGTTTTCTTTTGATTTCGTCAGGCCAAACAAACAAAAAAACAATGAACAATGCAGTTGAAGAGCCTTGAGACAGGAGCTAGCACTAGAAAAATATTCAGCATTTCTTCCTTAGCGTTGTGATTTGAAGGATGCCTGCCGTGAGTTTGTGTCTGAGGCTAATGTGTCGTTTTCCCTTAGGTTCTTTGGAACACAGGGGCTTCTACTGATGCACCCGCATCAAATGCGACTCTAGCATGCACACCTATGCCACACACGATTGTAGGTATGGTTCCCACAAGTAATCGTTGTTTCGTTCGGCAGTTGAACCTTATGGTATTTCCAAACAACATCGATAGCATGTAGGTTGCATGTATCTCCACTCCAGTCTCGTGACTTGGCTGGGTGTTTAAACACATCGCATGGATGTAGTCCCACAGATGCAGTCCTGACAACACGACTCAACAAGGTCGCCGAGTTGCAGCCTCCACAAGTTGCATTCCACGTCACTCCTTCAATACATGCGACTTGGTGACTAGCAGATCGAATCACCTTCCTCCTTTTGGGCTAGCCATAAAAGGTCCTCACCAGGAATTGCATTTTCTTCTTTGTGTGGCCTGTGGTCACAATATGCTAAGACACCGCGGATGTGCCATACGAATACCTTTGACCAACTTTCCTCCCAATTAACAAGGCTCCACGAAGCATATGTGCCCATGTCATGCGAAAGTTTTCAGGACTCCACACCATATGGGTCTTCAGGTAGTCAATAAGGCGTGCATTTTATAGAGCTGGACTTATACCCATGTTGGCTCATGACCTTTTCTCAAAATATTTCCTAATGCGTAGCCTTTAAAATCCCTCAGGCAGTTGGCGCTACCCTTTGAACATGCGCTTCATGTGATGCGGCATAAGAGACAAGCCTACGCGATATAATCCCCATTTCACCCCTACTGGAATCTCTATTTACGTGGGTCGCGACTTGATGTCTATATTTCCATCGTAAGTTCACGATAAACGACAATGACTTTACCCTGATTCATGCTCCTTCATATGCCGCCGAGGAAAATCTATTAAAAGACCTTTGAATTGACAAAGGGAATTTCGATGATCTTTGAAGTGCGTTCGTCTTTTATGGTGGCTACCTGTACAAATTCCAAAGGTTTGTGGTAATGATCATTTCAAAAAGCATTAACCCTTGGCCTATCTCTAAATCCCACCACACCATATATCAAATACTTATCGTGTGTTGAAGAGCAGATATTCGTGTGTACCCAAAACTCCTTCGAGGATTCGGAAACATAAATGAACAATTAAAACCTTCATGAAATTGCTACATAAGTCAGTGCGCAGTAGTTATGATATCTTTGACCGATTTCCTAAAAGGAATAGTATGAGAATAAGTCAGCCCTCGGTAATAATGAGAAAAAACAAACGACTAAAAAATAGCTCATTTGAGGAGCAGCGATATTGAAATATAAAAACTAAGATATTGCAACTTAAGTCAATTGTTTGAGCATCCATAAGTCCGGAAACCGACTTAAAACTTATATTTTCATACAACCATCGACCGTAGTATACCTTGACACTTCATGATTCAACAAGGTAACGATTCATTCACATAGGAGGCCTTCTTTAAATAACCCGGACCAAGCTTTTGGAGGTTGGGGATTAAACGCAAAGCAGGGTTGGCTTACATGCATCTAGGGTTGCGAGGGCACAAAGGGGCATGCAGTTCACGCAAACCCTAATGCGCACGTTGAAGGGTAGAACCTAAGAAGCACTTAGGAGAATAGACTAAGCATTGAATTTCACTGTGATGTCGTACGAAGCCAATGAGAGTGCAACCACAGGAAAGAAGATCATCCTTTTGACAAACTAGGGTTTCTCCCAAACCCTACCATGATTAGGGTTTCATAATGCAAGCCAGACTCAAGACCTCACCTACCCGAGCCCAACGCCCCATTGATTGGTGATGACTACTAGGGGAACATATCTTTGAATCCGCGGAGGAAATCTCAATGCTCTTTGAAGCAGTAAACCCCAAACCCTAGTGCAGTCAAGAGACAACAAGACAAGTGGGTGTGGTGATAGGGATGGGTAGAAATAGGTCATGGGGATATTACTGACTGAAGGCCAAGTCTAAAACTTAAAGGGCTGAGCAAGCAGAGGGGGACCCAAAATTTTGGGTGGTATTGTAGTGGCTACAACACCCACTAAACCCTAAACCTCTAAACCCTTAAACCGCTAAACCATTAACACCTGAACCCCTAACCCCTTAACCCCTAAACCATTAATGCTTAACCCATAACCCATTAACCCCTAAAATCCTTAACTGCTAAATCCCCTAACCCTTAAGCCCCTAATCCCTTAACCACTAACTCATTATTCACCTAACCCCTAACTGCGCCAAATCCCCTAACCCCTAAGCCCCCAATCCCTAATCCCTTAAACACTAACTCATTATTCCCCTAACCCCTAAATGTGCCTAATTCCCCTAACCCCTAATCCCCCAATCCCTAACCCCTTAACCACTAACTCATTATTCCCCTAAACCCAATCTCTAATTCCTTAACCATTAACTCATTATTCCCCTAAACCCTAAATGTGCCTAAATCCCCAAACCCCTAACCCCCCAATCCCTAACCCCTTAACCACTAACTTATTATTCCCCTAAACCCTAAACCTTTAACCCCTAACCCGTAATCCCCTAATCCCTAATCCCTTAACCACTAACTCATTATTCCCCTAACACTTATAATAGTCCTTAAAACTTGTTGGGATTAGCCATTCCAAATGAGATCAAGTCTAGTTGGGACCTACGATCGGGTTAATTCCCCCTTTTTGGCAAGGTGGAATACCATGAGAAAAACCATGGGTTGCAAAAACCTGAAACCTAAAAACCTCTCCTCGGAGGTGTAAAGTATACAGCCCTTTGGTTACCCTTTAGATGAGATGGTATAGACCATTTTGCAAAACATCCTGTAAAAACAAAATACCGAGACTAGAAATTATGGGAGGGAAAAAACAACCTTTTGTGTGGATTGAACCAAGAATAAGACTATCAAAGCCTTTGGGTGTTGGTTTTAAGCGTCTCATGCTGCCTTACCTAGGTTTAAACCCTACCCCCCCAATGGGCAGAGAAAAGCTTAGTTAATCCACTGTGGAGGAGGTTCCAGCTAATGGTTCATTATTTACATGAGATAGCCTTTGGCCAATTTTATACCCCTAATGATGGTCACCTTGACTGATAGAATCTTGACTTGAATTCATCTAAAGGCTAATCACAAATTATGTATATTTTTTTGGAAAGAATGCATAAGTGATGTTAGTTCTAGACATTGGACAAATTGATGCCACTATACTACATTCATTGGAGATATACAATAATTTCTTCCATACTATTTTATCTCAATTTATTTTACTAATTAATTAATTAATTTCTTTAAAGACTCTTCTGGATAAATCACATAAAATTTTAAAGTAAATTCCTTTTAAACCACTCATTATGTGGTTCATCATCAATATTTTTAAAATAATTTTATTAGAATAAAATTGAATTGATTTTTGTAACTCTCTTTTAAATCAATTGTTGAACTTACTTGGAATCACGAGTCTGCTCAACATCCATCAAAACAACAATAGGTATGATATTAAAAATGATTTTTGGAGGGCATAATATTAAAAATGATATTTGGAAAAATGGAGGGACAGAATATTCATTTTCGTTTAAATTTTAAACCTTTTACTAGTTAAAATAACATTTCTCCCCCCCGAAACAGATCGCTTTGTTTTGGTCATCTCCCACTGCTTTCTTACCACCAACGAAATAGCTCTCATGCTCTTTTACCAGCAACGAAGCACCTCTCATGCTTTTTTACCAGCAACGAAGCACCTCTCAGATTGAAATAGAGATAGGGAGTGGCAGTCGAAGCCTCTTTCCCACGCGGATCTTTACTTCAGCAGGTAAGATGTTGCTTCTTTTGGATCTAACTGCTCGTGCCCATTATTTTTGTTTTCACATTGAAGTGAAGCATTTTATATGTCAATTTATATAATCATTGCTCTGTATCTTTGTTTTGAAAAATGGTTCTGCTTCGAAATCACCCCAAGAAAACCGACCACAGTAACTGTTTGTAATGGAGTCCCTTGTCTTGTATTTCACCTTGGCTCACATGGACTTGTTTTCTCTTTCCTTCATAGTTCTTTGGCCTTTCTGTTATGACTTGTTTTCTCTTTCCCAGTACTCTTTTGTCATCGAATTTCAGGAATCGGACAGAGTTTTTACAAATTTGTTGAGGTTTTAAGGTCGAATCCAACGAAATAAGCTTTTTAAAATCTCATTTCTTAGGTAGTAGGAAGTTATTAGCTTCTCTTCGGGCACCTTCTCCAGGGGGCGAAGAGCAAATTCGGCGGTCTAATTCCCAGCCCAACGAGGGCAGTTTCAACTCTGATTTGGTTGTGTGGAATGCAATGACTAAAGGGTATGCGATGCTCGAGCAAGGAGATAGAGCTGTCAGTTTGTATCATCAAATGTTATTATCAGGTAAGAAACCTAATCATATTACATTTTTTGTTGTGTTGTATGCATGCAATCACGCAGGCTTGGTGAATGAAGGACGCAAATACTTTGATAGCATAGGTTAGCATTATGGCGTTAGGCCAAGGGTAGAGCCCTATGCATGTATGGTTGACCTACTTGGGCATGCAAGGATCCTGGATGAGGCACACAATCTTATAACAATGATGCCAATAGAAACTAATGATGCTGTGTTTGGGGCTTTGCTCAGTGGCTGTAGAGCTCATGGCGATATAAATTTAGCCGAATGTGTTGCAAACCGCCTATTTTAATTAGAGGCTAATAATCTTGGAAATGATGTGTTGTTATCAAATATTATGTTGTCGCTGACGAGTGGGAAGAAGTGGCAAAAGTGAGATCAGTAATGAAAGATAAGGGTTTGAAAAAACCAGCGGGATTCAGCTCGATTGAGGTTAAAAATAAAGTGCACACATTCCTTGTGGGAGACAAATTGCACCCACAATCAGAACATATTTATGAGAAGGTAGAGAGCTTGGCTAAGGAGATCGAGACAGTAGGGTATGTTCCTGATACCAACTTTGTGTTGCGCGGTGTTAATGAAGAGGAGAAGGAAGACATCCTTCACAGTCACAGTGAAATGCTGGCTCTTGCATTTGGACTTATCAACACACCCCAGGGATAGTAATTCGAATCACAAATAACCTCCGTATGTGTGGCGATTGCAGGTATTGGCATTACTTTTGTTGATTGTTTTTGGCAGGCTTTGTGGGTCTAGGATAACGCAATCAGTCATACGGAAATTTTGTACAGCTGGTTTAGTTTAGGTCATCAAATATTTTTAACTTTATCACCTTTGACACAACTTTCTTGGTATACAGATAAACGATAAAAACAATTGGGGTCAGGTGGGTGAAATTGTAGGAATATTGAAGTTGCATCAAAGTCCTTTGTAACGTCTATATCTTCTGGCTTTACACTATTACGTGGTAAAAACATCTACACATATCAAACTATTTAGCAGGCCTTTTCTAGCTAGAGCCAAGGAACAAGTACGTTAGAATATTCTTTCCTCCTTATTTAGCATTTCAACTCTAACTTATTAATTTTAGTGTGACAACAAGACTGATAGATGGTTGATTTTCCAAGAGAAACATTCCAGGAGCACAATTATGTTTCCATATGTGAAAATACGACATTTCCAATGAAAATGGGCATGTCAACAGAAAGTAGCACAACAGAAGTGGATGATAGCATGACATATGTTTTCTCTTCCATGACATATGTTTTCTCTTCCAGCATGGGTTGGAAGAAAAAGTGCCTTGTATCGTAATTCATTTTTTGTAATTCTATAAGATAAGCCAGCTTTTCCACAAGAACGAAAAGGGTCGCGATAATGCTTAAAAGTACTTTTTTCATGTTTTCTTAAAGAGGGTCATCGAGTGAGGGATAGATGAGAGATATATGTCGGATTCCCAACTCCTAGTTGACATTGATTCCAAGAATCTTTAACTATTGCTATTGAAAAGACAGACATATGATATTGCAGGGTATGTGAAATTTGTTTGATTCTATAAAGACTTGTACATAATTATAGCTTTGCATGCTAATAATTCCCAAAACCCATGGGTTTTCAGTGAATGTGAGCACAGAATTCTGGAAAAAGAAAGTTAAAGTACTTATTATATTTTTCCATAACAAATGGAACATTATAGTAGCATAGCACAAACAGTAGCAATCCATGGTAGTGTTCTCTAGATTTTTCTTGATGAAAATATATTGTGGCAAAGTGATGTGAAATTCTAGTACATTTCTCCGGGTCAAAAATTTAGATATTTTCTTAGAAATTGGAAACTTATTCCGCCAAGTAGTACTGTAGTTTTGAGACATAAACATATAAGCCTTAAGGAAATAAAATTGATGGAATTGGTAACCCAAGTCAATATGCTTAATCTCAACTGTTGTATAGTTTAACAGAGGACTGACCAAAAGGCATTGTTTTTTCATTTCGTTGACGTTGTTGTAAAGGGCTTATGTAATGTTTGAAGTGGTTCCTCACTAGAATCCCATTAATATTTGTTTGGATTGTCTCTTTGTTATTGCTTAACATGTTAACGCCGATTACACTTTGTCAAATGACATTTAGATGCTACATGTTCATTTCAACATACCACTAAAATGTTTTTGAACACTAATCATCTAAGCTCTCTATACTTAAGTATGAAATTAATTTTTATATATTTTAGCACATCTTAAGTCGTCTTATCTTCATTAACTTGAGTTATGCTTTGTTTAATTGTTAGTGTGTAATTTGGGTGAATCTTAGATTAGTGTTCCTTAGTTCTATAGAAGGACTCACTTAGGGCCATTTTCAGTCTTCTCGAATTGGTCCTTGTGTGTCTAAATTTATTTGATACAAGTTGATGATCAATATTTTCTTTGAAATTTTTATTGATACTTGTTTTCTAATTGTCTTTAGTTTTTAATGATGATTGATAGGTTTTCAAAGCAATAATTTGTTGAGTCATTTCCTTGCACGTCTACTTATGTGTGGAAATTTTGCTAATTTATATCTTGGAAAAAGAGTTATGTTTTTTGTGCATGGATTTGTACTTTGTATGACCATACACATCCTTTCAAATGTTGGTGTGGGATATTTTATGGTTTTTTGCCCATGAAAAACCCACCTTAACCCTACACCAAGGTCCTCTTATCTATTTTAGTGATGGATCATGGTGTGTTCAAGTGTATCCTTTAGATTCTCTTGCCTTAGTATAGATGAAAAAGTGTGGTTTTCCATTTGATGTGTATTGCCTTTGTAGGTACCCTTTTTGGATTTGTCCTTAGTTGCATGTTTGGCTACAATAGATGTTTTGGCCAATTCATTTGGGTCTCTTTGTTAATTTAGATACCTTATGGTATATGTGCACTGATTTGGGTCTTTGTTAGTCATGGAGCCTCTCTTGGTTCTTTATTTTGATTTGTTAGGATATGCTCATTTAGGTGTTTATTTAGTCAATCTTTACCTTAACTCAAGTGGTTTTTCCATGTGTATCAATTTGTTATTTTATTTAATTGTTACTTCAAAATTTAGTGCCCTTGTGCAAAGCCTCTATGGTATGACCCATACGTTGCAAGGCTAAGACTAGTGTTGGGCTAGCGACGGATAAGGTGGCACTACCGACAGTTGTTTCTGTCACTGGCATGGCCCAAACATCGCAAATTTGAATCATGTAAGCCACTATTTCCAAATATTCCCTTCACTCGGGTATAAACAGGATTCATTAGCAGTTTGTATGCATAAACCTATAGCAAGATTCATTAGAATTTTGTATAGAAAACAATATAGCTAGATTCATTAGCATTCTGATACGTAAGCATACTTTCTAGGTAACCTAACCAAACTACAGTAAACCAAAATGATAGGCAGCAGTTGGGACATAACAATCCTTCTCTTCAAAAGAAAAAATAAGAGAAGATAAGAGATCAATTGTAGATTAAGATGCTCACCTGTGTGAAAGGCTTTGGGACATCCATCACAAAGGATAAGGTCACCTCCATACCAACACTTCGAACAAAAATCATCATTATCACTTGGATCAAGTAGCTTTCTCTCACATGAATTTTTTTTGGCTTGTAAGTGAAAGGGCTACCTCATGTAGTCAGTGCCCATCCATAAGATAGATGTGTTGATAATTTTTCAACAATGGGCAATGCAACAATAAGCTAAAAACATTGCTGGTCTAGATATAGTCTTGACAAAAAGAAAAGGGACAAAAACCAAAACAACATCACAAAGATACTTACAAAGTTTGACTCTTTCCCCATCCAGCATGTACTTCATACTCTGAACAACACACCTAATAAACGTAAAACAACCCAAATAGTAAAAACAAAAATATTGAGCAAGTGACCCTTTGAAATTTAATAAAAATGATCTAAAAATGTAATAATATCTTTCCAAGGTTGTTGCATCTCATGTCAGATACTCATATTTCCATGTCATCATCATGTTAGGTGACTTAGGATATTGTGCTTCTTCCTGGAAGACTACCTAACATATGGGCTTGGGTAACCTCATCTGGCTGCTTATGTGGGTTTTGGAACAACAACATTGCCAGGGTTTCTTGGACATAGGACTAGCTGCATGAGGCCTCATGGTGGATCTCACTACAAAGGAGGAACTGATTATTTGGGTGGAGACTAGTTCAAGAAGTGGCCAAAGAGAATTTACAACAAATTGCCAAGGGAGAGACATGTTTGAAATTCAATATATATTTATAAATTCCAAATTCAATTATCAATCCTTTTGATATTCATAGTTCCATCAAAAGGCTGATTTCTAGCATCATCTCTACTTTAATTAGACATTGTTGGATGAAAGAGGAGTTTGCTAGCATTGATTCTAAATTAATAGGTTTGGTTCCTCCACATAGAAGGAATTTTGGCACTGCCAAGTTTGGTTACTACTTCATAGATTTACAACGTGTTGTTGCAGGGACATGAAATCCATCATCTAGTTGAGCACTTTTGTACTCTACTTGATTCTAAGTTAGAGATCCTACAAACCATCTAATTTGGTTAGCCTCCTTTCAAGTAATGATTGGATTCCTTTACCCTCTCTTCTACCATTTGTCATGTATATACATCTTATCTTTGAGCCCTCCTCTCTCTTCTCCTTTTTCCTTGTACTTTCTTCTAGTGCAGACCATCAACTAAGTGCATTGGTGACTTTTCTTCAAGAATTTGAGTGATCTGATTAGGACTATTTTACAAGGAACTTGAACCTCTGAGATACTAATGGTTTGGACTTTAATGTGCATGTGGTCTGTAAAATTACGACTTTTCTATTCAACTTTAAAGTGCTTTCAACTCATAGCTTAAATTTGTTTAGCTAAAGATTGCAAATTATTATAATAGAAGTATATTATTATAATTTAGTATTATACTTTATTATAATAAAGGTGGTTATTATATTATTTATTATGCTTTGAATTAAATTTTTTTGGCTAAGATTGCAGATTGGTTATTATATTATTTATTATACTTTGGTTTCATGTGAAGGAATAATTGATGACTAACAAGCCTTTGAGTGAGTTTCCTCAGTGCCCTCTTCAACTATATCAATAAACTCTCATCTTGTTTTAAATCAATACAGGAAACTATGTGAACTTCTTCTGGAACTATAACTTAAAATAGGTGTCCTCTCTTTAGTCACACCAACAATTATCTTATCAATTATCTTAAATGACTTGAGACAACTCGGGTATTCTCTATATGGTCCCAAAGCCTTCTAGGAGTGGACATTAATGTTTGGCAAGGATTTTGTTGTAGCCATTTTTGTTCTCTTGGTAACTTAGTGCCCCCACTAACTACTTGTACACCAATATTTGCATGGAATTTAAACAAAACATTGGCCTAAACAACAACTTGACTTGCAAGTTCCCTAGTGGGACAAATGACAAGAACAAGAATAGGCAGCCTTTTATGATCTTGGAGGAATGGTGACTTCACTATCACCTCAATAGCAGGAAACATAAATGCTACTATCTTGCTAGTGCAATTTTTAGCCTTGGCCAACACATTTTTGCCTTTGAGAATATGTGTAAGAGTTGCTTCTTGCACAATGGTCATACACTCATATCCTATTGTGTTGGCTGCCTTGAGTGTCAATGTTGAGATATTGTGCTAGTCAAATCTTGACTGGCTCAAATAATTAGCATCCTTAATAACCTTCACACTGCTTGTTTTTGGATATGCTTTTTCAACATGACTCAACATTGGCTGCTTGTGCCCCATAGGCTTCACTGAATCAAATTAATCATCTTCATCTTCATATTTAGACTCATCTTCATCATCACTGATATTTAATTCTTGGATACCAGAGGATTTAGAGCCTCTTTTGTTCAACATGTCACCTTTTCCTTGGTTGCCTCTTGCAGATACCCCATTACCTCTAGAAGTTCTAGATAATCCATCATTATCATTATTTCTACCACGCTTCATCCAACAAAACATAGATATATCCCACTTATTAAACTAGTTCTCCATATCTAATTCCTCTTCAAACAGACATTTGAATTGGGCTTGCCTTCTATTACTACTTATTTTGTTAAAATCCTTTGTTTTAGGGAATTTTTGTGGAGAAGAAGAGGTTTCTTTCTCCCAATCATCTTCAAATATGAAACCTTCATGACTTCTTGCATGACTCTCACTCTTCCGAGATTGCATAATCTCAAGTGATATGCACAGAGGTGAACCACATAATGTTTTTACTATCCTTTGGGGTTGCAGGGTCATGGATTCTGCAATATTCAGTACCACATTCTTGTCATTTGTTGAAAGGATAATTATGTGGTTTTCAGTCCCTATGTATAAGATTGTTTTCACATAGAACTTTTAGTCCAACAACTAGTTGGATCATTATTTGTCTCAAAATATATTTTGAAAACCTTTCCTAGTGTTGAATATACGCAACTAAATCACCACTATACATAAAATTTGTTACTATGCACAAATATGGTGGCCTTGTGTAAGCACCAATAAACTGGACTATATTTTTATGCCATATTTTCCTCAAATTTAACACCTCTTGGATTGTTGAAAAACATGTTGCAGCACACAATGAAGTTGTCGTGACTGAATAGGCTATTGTTGTCAACATTGCAGAAGATGCTTTGAACAATTACTACTCCCTATTTCTTGTAGTGCTGCTGCAACCATTGCCTTGTTCATATATGGTTGGATTCCCACCATATTAGAATCAAATCTATCTAGCATATGCATCCAAGGATCCATGCCTAGTCTTTGAAATTTCAAGCCCTAAAGATGTTTCTATTTAAGAACAACGCAAACAATATCAAAATGCTTCTCACAGGAAGCAATAATTGTTGACTAAAAAATATTTGAGTTAGTTTCCTCAATGCCCTCTTGAACTATATTAATAAACTTGTCATCCTATTTTAAAGCAATTCGAGAAACTTTGTGAACCTCTTTTGAAACTGTAGCTTAAAACAAGTGTCTACCTCTCTTTAAGCACACCAAAAATTATCTTATCAATATCCCTATGGAACCCCATATCTAGAAAATGGTCGACTTCAACAAAGTACGAGCACTTTCACACCCATTAAACGACTTCAGACAACTAGGGTATTATTTATATGGTCCCAAAGCCTTCCAAGGGTGGCCATTAATATTTGGCAAGGATTTTTTTATAGCCATTTATGTTCTTTTGGTAATTTAGTGCCCCCACTAACTACTTGTACACCAATATTTGCATGGAATATAAACAAAACATTAGCCTCGACAACAACTTGACTTGCAAGTTCCCTAGTGTGACAAATGACAAGAACAAGAATAAGTGACCTTTAATGATCTTGGAGGAATGGTGACTTTACTATCACCTCAATAGCAGGAAACCTAAATGCTACTATCTTGCCGGTGCAAGTTTTATTCTTGGCCAACACATCCTTTCTTTGACAATAGATGGAAGAGTTGCTTCTTGCACAATGGGAATACATTCATATCCCACTGTGTTGGTTTCCTTGAGTGTCAATGGTGAGATATTGTGTTGGACAAATCTTGATTAGCTCAAATAATTAGCATCCCCAATATCCTTCACACTATTTGTTTTTGGATCTTATTTTTCAACAAGTCTCAACATTGGCTACATGTGCCCCATAAGCTTCATTGAATCAAATTCACCATCTTCATCTTCATCTTTAGACTAATCTTCGTCGTCACTGATCTTCAGTGCTTGGATACCAGAGGATTTAGAGCCTCTTTTGTTCAACAAGTCACCTTCTCCTTGGTTGCCTCTTGCAGAGACCCCATTATCTCTAGATGTTCTAGAGAGTCCATCATTATGATTATTTCTACCATGCTTCATCCAACCAAACATAGATATACCCTGCTTATTAAACTAGTTATCCATATTCAGTTCTGCGTCAATCAGACATTTGAATTGGGCTTGCCTTCGATTACTTGGGTTTACTTAACGAAATCCAAGGACAAAGTATTTACCAAATTTCAGGAATTCAAATTTGAAGTAGAGAACCTTACAGAAAGGAGAATCAAGATATTAAGGTATGATAATGGAGGAGAATACACATCCAAGGAAATGATAGCCTTCTGCAAGGAATCTAGGATTAAGAGGGAGCTAATAGTCCCATAAAATCTTGAACAAAATGGAGTTGCAGTACATAAGAATCATTGCATTGAAGAAAGTGTAAAGTTATGTTACATGATTAAAATTCTAATATAGAAAAGGAAACTAAGATGCAGGGCTCTCTCACCCACTCAACTTGACCTTTCAGTCGAATCAATTATCAAAATGCTTTAGTTGTCTTTAGTAGTGGGTGATAGAAATCATTTCAATCGACACATTTTGAATTCCAAATTATTGTAGCTTTGGCCGTATAGTAGTGAGACACTCTTAGCCTTGAAAGTTGCTATCATGTATAAGAGTTTTGGTTAATTTGTAATGTCCAGAACTTTAAATTCTCAACATATTCCTTTGGGGAGAAACCTTGAGAATTTGTTCCTTGGCTCAGGATTAGCATCAATAATTACTAGCCACCCTAGTCAGTCAGACATTAAATAAGTTGAATATGCCGTAACTAGGAGAACTCCAACAACTGTGTCATTGCAAATAATGGAGGGCCACAACACCAATACTATTTATCTAAAGTAAACATTGGAGCTCTAGTTGCAATTATTCCTAGTAAACATAAGAAAAAAGTGTCACAACTCATTCCTTGGCATGTAGATATTACTCAAGCTTGACGGCATCTTCCCACTACAAGGTTTTGAGCTACTACCTAGCAAATCCACTTCCTATTTTATTGTCAGTATTTTGTGAATTTATATCAATGGTGTCCTTTTTGTTTATTCCTTGTCGTTTGAAATGGTTTATGTTTATTTATGAAGATTAAGTCAATGTTCATGCTAGGGGAAACAATTTTAATTATAGTTGACCATTTATTTTCAATGATGTTGTGCTAGCATGGGGATCTGCAACAGACCGCTTCACAGAAAAACTATGGTTATATTTTAAGGTCTTCTTATCACTATTTTACTAGCAGCTAAATAATAAAAATGCATACTTCCAAATTTGAATACATCATCTGAATATCTTTATTCTTCTTGAACCCAAATTATTCCTATGTTGGCTACATGAGAAAGATGAGATTGATAACCAAGAAGAAGGGGAAGGATCAATACCTCGAGTAAAGAGAAGGTTAATGTTGACAACTCAGCTGATGTAGCAACTAATTCCTCCAATACCTACTACGATTGTTCATGGAAACGAAAGTGTGGAATATGAGAATGCAACATATACTCTTGCTAAACAGTGTTGCAAGATGCATGCAAGTTAGCTTCCACTTCCAATAAAGATATGGGAAAGAAAGCCGAGAATGAAAACATGTATGTATATAGTTGGCTTCACTTAGAATAATCAATCAACTTATTACAATTAGGATTTTTTTAGTTCTACCTATAGTTTTATATTCAATTTATTGTTTTGTAATATTGACATCTCTGTTAAGTTTTTTTTTCTATCCGAAATATGAAAGTTTTCCTTTCAACATGAAGTCTTCTAAGAAATATTGTACACAATATTTTACTTGCTTGAATTGTCTATCACATGGTCAAACTATATATATTTTTAGTATCAGAAGAATTTTATGAAAATCAATGAAAATCACTGCTTCATTTGGCAAGGCCTTTGGGCAGCTTCAGAAACCTAAAAGATTGAATTTGGATAGCAAAAATCTTCATGCATAAAGCAAAGAATTTGGAAGATGAGTTCTTGAGGTAGTATTTCTCTTTGAACAACACCACTAGGTAGTATTTCTCTTTGAACAACACCACTAGTTGCAGTGGATTGTCAATATTTATAGTTATCAAACTTCAACAAAAATCTTATCCTTTTTTGATTGATTATTAATTGATGGATTTATTATTTATACTTGTTGCTCTTTCTTGAAGTTTTTGTACTAACTATTTTGAACTAATTGAGGATCAAACATTGGCGGTATTGTCGTAATATGTTCTTGTTTGTATTGAATCAAGTATTTTCTGTAAAAGATCAATCAGTTTGTTATTTCTTGGAAATTACAAGTATGTTAAATATGGGAAAACTATTGGTGCTTTGTTGGTAAATTTGCAAAACATATCAAAACTACTTTGATTTTGTCTTTTCATTATAATGAAAGTTACATCCCAAAATAATCCTTTTTGGGGGATTACTAGTGGTGATTCCTACATTTTTTATGTTGGAAATTTTCTCCAAACCACAACTACTATATTATACAACAAGTGAGGAAAACAATGGGAAGGGAATTGTCTTTGCAATTTATCCACTTATATTGTAGTGATTCATAAATATAAAAAAAGCATTAATAATTTGATATAGACTAGTTGGCTTGTTCATATGTGATAATGGACCCAAATAGTAGTTCTTATATGAAGAAATTCTCATTATACTTGGGCATTTTTGACATCATCGACCTCTAGCCTTGGACTTGTTCACTAAGCCTTCTACATTATCTAGTTATCTACATGTATACGAGGCTATCTTATTATTGTATCCTTTTTACTTCATTTCAGTTTATTCTATACTTAACTTTGACATTTTCTAGGAGTTTTGTTTGCACTCCCACATTGTATAAGAAATCTACAAGTTGATATTTTTAGCATGTAACTTAGTTAGCATGATTGTGCCTAATCTTTCATTGAAGGTTGAATACTAATTTTACTAAGGTGTTATTTTTTATGGTGATGTTTTATTTGATTTTTTTTATACGTGTCATCTCACCACATAGAAGCCACTATATTGCCCAACTGAAGAAAAATTGTTCGAGTTTCTTGTTTTCTGGGGAAAAATGGCATTGTCAATATTGTTAATGTTGAGGTATATATCGTATAAATTCTTTACAGTATATTTTAGTTTATATTTCATTGTTCATCGTCTTTCATGTCTTATAATCTACATTGTATCTTCTTTCTTTTTCAGAAAAGGAACTCAGTATTGATGGTAGGAAGCAAGAATTGAAGAAAAAGGAGAACAATAAAACTGGAGCGACAAAATGAAAATTAAAGAGAAAGAGAAGAGAATTGGTCTAGTGGTACCTGTAGAGCCAATATCTTGCATAAGACACGCACATAGAGATTGATGGTCAAGTCTTCAGAGTTGGTGAATTCATGTGCAATGCCTTGGCAACACAATAATAATGTTTTGAAGTGATGAAACAATATTTCATGTGTAAATTGTACTCCAACAAATATTAAGTTAGAAAATCATATTGTAATACTTGATATTTTATATAATATAATTTATGTGGTTGAAACTGTTTATAGTTTCACTTGATATTATTTAGTATTGTAATTAACATATGTAATCTTGTGTTTTCATATTAGATGAACATGTACATTTTATGTTTTTTTTTTTTTTTTGGTAATTTAGTTGCAAAATCATATTAATTAATTTATGTTCGTTAATAATGAAAACATAAAATCAATCTAAAAATACTAAACTATTAGTTTATGTTTATTAATGATGAACACAAATAAAATGAATATAGGACTAAATTAATTGTTTATAATGTTTGTTAATAAATGTAAATGAAATGAATATAAACTACGAAATTATTCATTTATATAATGAATATGAAACTACCAAAAAAAAAAATGGCTACTGCAAATGATAAATTTATGATTACAAATGATGACTGAATTGTGCATATATACGACTATAAGTAGCTAATTTACAGTAGCTTATAACATGACAAAAATTTACTCATATTTCTTTGGTCACTAATTGGTTTCAAACAATGACTAAAAGTTGCATATATATGAATATTAGTAGCTAATTTACAGTATCTTATAACACGACCAACATTTTGGTCATATTTCTTTGGTCATTAATTAGTTTTATCTGGTGATCATTTAGTAATATATTTTGTTGTATAACTGGTCATTAATTGTGGCAATAAATGACCAAATCAATCACCAAATCAATGACTAAATTAATGACCAAATATACTACTAGACAATAAAATCAATGACCAAATCAATAATCAAATTAATGACTAAATCAATGCCAAATCAATGACTAAATCAATGACCAAATCAATGACTACAATGACCTAATAAATGACTAAATTAATGACCAAATATACTACTAGACAACAAAATTGAGACAACCAATTAATGACTAAATTAAAAACGAATAAAAGTTGGTCGCGTTATAAGATACTGTAAATTAGCTACTATTGGTCACCGACCGAAAAATGGTCATTTATATGCAAATTTTAGTCATTTTTTTAGTAATTAATTAGCCATTTTGTACTAGTGACATATCATCACTAAGGTAGGCATTCCCATACTCAAAGCAAGACTAACTAAATGTTCTGGTACAAATATGACTTTAGAATTACATCAAAAGTAGACATAGTAAAGGCACAACCATCTGTCATAAAGAAGTATATTGTATCATGAATACATAACTCCTCGCAGCCTGGATGGTGGAAACTAGATCCAAGGTCTTGATTTCGGCTTCTCGAACTAGTACGAATCTATTTGATTGTGTCGAAGTCGAACATGGTAGAAACCACTTGATTATCGATTAATGATGATAAATCTTAACAAGGGTGAGAGAAACCACCAATAATGACAATGGATCTTAAAGTACTTCAACACAATCTATGAAGTGTGAATGAATTATTTGCAGTCGAGCACTCATAGAATCATTTGATCGAATGTCAATGATGAGAACCTGTCGTCGAAGACGAGAAACTTACCATTAGGGAATGAAAATTCCATGTTACTTATAGGATTCTAAATCAAATTTATAGATAATGAGTCGATGTCGATAGAAAGTGATCTATTGTAGGAAATCCTATGACATGAAACCATTAGATAAAGTTTTGAAGAAATTTTTTGCAATGATTAACTCAAGGATGGTCAACGCGAATGGAGACAAATGTTTGAAATCAATGGTAAATTTAAAATGGAACTTTCTCTTGAACACATAACGACACTGTAAATGGTTTGGTACCATTTGAATCAAATATAATACCCAAAACTGGCTGAAGACTTTCAATATGGCTTGATTAACGGTAAGACAAAAGGATTACCCAACCCAGACACGAGTGTGACAAAGTGTCGTGTTCAAGAGCAACATGTTGTTTTTTAAAACAAGAATAAAAAATGGATTCTTTTTCTCACTTTTTCCCCCACCATTACTGGCAAGTACCTCTTTATTTTTGTCAAGCTTGAGGAGGATAACATTTTCTTGATGTGTAGCATCATCCTTCGGACGAGTCCATTTCAGTATTTTTAAATAACCTTAAGAAGGAGTGGTTAAATCCTGTTATAATCGACAAGCCCTGTACTGTTTAGTTTTAACGTGTCCAGCATAGGATTAACTCGGTGTTTTTAAGTTTTAGGGAGTCAGAAGAAAAAAATAAGTAAACCTCGTAGTGTTCTTTTTTGTAAATTTAGTCTCTCAAACCTGAAGAGGATAAAATAATGTAGGACAGAACTCTGTTGACCATGCTTAGTCAATGTATACCTTTTTTGTAAATATTCTAGTTTAATCTGGAAAATGGATAAACTTATAATGAATAGAAGATTGTTCATTTACTTTAACGAGTTCGAATAGTCAAGTGCTCGGCGATCTTTTCATGTTTAGAGAGTCTTAAAAGGGCTTAAAAGAGGACTCCAGGGTTTCTCTTTTTCGTATTTTTTATAAAGCCTGAAAAAGTGATAAAAGTATACTCATTGTTAAAATGATTATTTTCAAACATAACCTGTTCCCTGCACAAAAACTCAAAAAATTACAATTACCTGCTCTCAAACATGAAAAAACATTTAAAAATTGACTCTTAAAAGTGAAAATAAACAAAATAATATTATTTTATTCATTGAAAACCATAAAAAGAATTCAAAACAAATCATTTTTACCTTTTGGTTTTCAGAGCAGAGAAAAAATATTTTTTGCCCTAAACCTTTTGGAGCAGATATCGGGAGAACCCGTCAGCCACTTTGAGAACCATCAACTCCAGGTATTCCACTTCATCATTATCTTGATTTTGATCAATTTAGTTTTTCATTTTAAGCTTTTAGGTATTTTTTTAGGGGGAAACAAGGTTTCGAAATCCGCCCTTGGGGGTGTGCTGTTTTTCGTGGCAAAACCCGCACACCCAGATGATTTTTTAATAGAAAAAATCATTGGTCCGCCTCATTTTTTATGCATATCACGTGCACAAAAACTCATTTTGTATACTTAAAACCCACGAAAGCGCTATGGGGTTTTCAAAATCATAATTCCATCCATAAAAAATCACTCAAATTCTCTCAAATAATTTCTAATGTTCTTCTTTGATTGCTTGTGGGTTAGCAATCATGTTGGAATGGAGAGAAAGGGAGCAAGAGCTTCATGATAACGAAGCCATGGATGACCTGTCAATACTTTACACATTAAAGAATTTCTGATTGTATAAATTTTGGGCGATTTAAGGAATGAAGGCACAGGTAGAGCTGATGACCTGGTTAGTCAATGCTTGGGATGTTCAGGAAAAATGATTCATCATTGGGGACAACAGGCTTGTGATCGAGCCAGAGGATATCTATTTCCTTATTGGATTACCCCACAAAGGGAGATACGTCTCCTTGTTTGGGCCAGGACCAGGTGGTCTGCCCACTACATATTGTATGGCTCAATATTGCATCCAAGATTCATAGATGAAGGATGGTCGCATTGACATCAAAACAATTGTTAAACTAGACCTAAAGATAATTGCATTTACAGTTACTAGGTTGTGTGGAAGTTTAGCTTCACATGTGGGTACCAAAGCACAAATGCAGATTGCAATTAAATGTTCCGGTGGAACAATTTTCAACTGGTTCTGAGGAGTGTTGGTCAACATGAAAGGAAAACTTATGAGAGTGAAGAATGGGAAGTTAAAAAACTTCGGCTATGGAGCCTTTCTTGTGTCTTTCGCTTTGGAGAGGATTCCACTTCTAGCACCTTAACAGTCTCTAGAGGATCTGAGGGGACCTAGGGAACCACGTATGTTGTGATCTGTGTCATTGATGGCTCGCCATGGTGGTGATGTTGGTCCTGTGGTTCAATATACCCCTTAGTTATTTATATGGCTCAGGAGCGAAATCTTCATGATTGAGGATTTTCCTTATGTAGGGGTTGATTTAAGAGGTGACCCTCACACATCAATCCCACCGAGGACACAGAGGGATGCATCAGGTAAAATATCTCATTTTGAATTTTTTGTACTATCTAATTTATATTTGATTTTCTATCATCCAATACTGATAAAAATAATAAAATGCAGATGTTGGCCCATCACGAACCATAGCGCTTCTTCGCATTGACAGGTGAGATGCGTAGCCTATAACACCAAGCCCACCACAGACTGATGAAGCAAAGGCCCTTGCAGAGCTAGAGCATAACCTAGAGAGGTTGACTATTGACATCCCGGAGACAGGGGCGAATGTTATACCTCTCAGGCTCCAGAGACATGTGACTGGGGTACTAGGCCCATTCAGGAGATATCTAGCACAGTGGCATATGCCATAGTCTACTACCATGATCATCATCATGGATAGTTGATGGTCGATATATATTGGCATTTTTTTTTTTGGATCAATATCTTTAGATCATAAGTTGTTTTAAACCTATTATCATAGACGATGTAATATTTTTTGACACACAAATATTTTAACCTAATGATAATAATACTTTCGATCTCTGAGTATCTTGTTCAATATGGATCAAATATTGTTTTTTTTTACTTTTAATGCTGCAAATGTGTATTTAAAACTTGATTAGTTAAGTCATCAGACAATGTCTTTAAATTTCTTGAAATGTGTTTATATTCAATGTAAGAAAACTCTTTCCAAGAGGCAAAACCTTAAAAACATTCTTAACAAGTTGGATTTATGATAGCATAAACACCATTTAAATGTAATACAATGAGTTGTGAATCTAACCTAACAATCAAACATAGAATGCCAAATGCGATGGAATGAGATAATAGCTTAATGACTGCACTATATTTTGAAATATTGTTCATTGTTTGGCTAAGGAAAATCCCATGAATAGATACTAACTCATCGATGGGTGAATAAATGACCGAAGCAATGAAAGAAATGTTATGTGTACTACGACAGGCACTGTAAGAAAAACCAATGTAAGTATGAAGGAACGTCGACATCTGCAGTATCAAGACTAATCAAGATAAGCAGTGAAAGTAGGGAAAACTCGTCAAGCAAAATAACTAATCTAAGGCACACTTTTCTAATCTAAGGCACACTATTCTAAAATGTAACTAATGTACAAAGAGGATCTTCACGCGAAGAATCATTCATGATATCTATTGAGATAAAGGCCATTTCTAGGTTTATCTAAAGAGATGTAATCATAATCAATTTACTCAAGGGACCCTTTTGCAAGCATGCGCTTAACAATATAAGGACCATGCCACATTGGTTTGAATTTACCAGCACCTAGTTTGTTATGAGCTTGATCGTATACTAAAACTAGGTCACCTTTCAAATATATATGAGGGTTAACACTTTGATCGTATTGAGCCTTGACACAATTTTTATGAGCTTCGACAACTAATGCAGTGGTGCAACGAGTCTCATCTAACTATGATAGGTATAAAAAGTGTTTCTCCTCTTCAGAGGTAATTTTTCACAATTTGATGGCTAATTTGAGTGATAGGATTTCACATTCAATGGGTAACACAACTTCCAAACCATAAACGAGCTGAAAAGGAGTGAACTGTGTGGATGTTTTTTCAGAGGTTTGTTATGCCCACAATGTAGAAAAACCATGGTATGCCAATTTTTTTTATGAGTTCCGACAATCCATTTAATCATGTTGGTTAAAACCTTTTTGAAAGCCTCAATTTGACCATTAGCTTGTTGGTAATATGGTGTAGAATTATCGTGGCGTAGGCCAAGTTGAGCAAAAATTTCGGTCATCATAATGTTTCGAAAGTGGCTCCCATGGTCTGTAACGATAGCTTGAGGGACACTGAACCTAGCAATCACGTGATTGAATATGAAAATTGTTGTAGTTTTTCCATTAGCTATGAATGTAGGAATCACCTCGAACCATTTGGTAAAGTAATCTACAACGAGAATAATATATCCATGCCCCCTGGCCAAGAGAGGGTTACATGTGACGTAATCGATGCCCTATTTGGCGAAAGGACTGACAACAATGATTGGGTGAAGAGGAGCTGGAGATGCACACATCTTTCGATCAAAAATCTTGTAATTGTGGCATTTTCTAACTATGAGAATACAGTCTTTGAATAGTGACGACCATTAATAGCCAGCGCACAATATCTTTTGGGTTGTCGAAAACCCAAACATATGACCACCACATACTCTAGAGTGGCAGTCATTCAAAACCCTTTCGGTTTCTTCATGATTTATAAAATTCTGAAAAATAGAATCAACACCATGACGATAAAGGGTGTCACTAAGTATATTGTGTTGTTGAGATTGGTATCGTATTCTACGCTGATCTGATCGTGAAAGATCTGGCCAAAAGGTTCGGTTTTGGAGATATATAATGATATCTCCATACGAAGGATCTAATGTACATAATAGAAATAGAGATTCATCAACAATATGGTCCTCTACCACTATTTCAAATTCATTATAGGGAAAATCACATATAAGTTAAGCAAAAAACATTGATTTATAAGACTTCGATTTTTCGAACTCCAAATCAAACTCTTGTAGGATAATGATGCATTTGAAGTATTTTCCCCCGAGTAATTTTTTCATCAAAATGTACATCATAGGGTTGCAATTAGATATCATTATGGTTTTACATAACAATATGTAATGACAGAATTGTTGGACAGCTTGAACGACTACCAAGGCCAATTTCTCCACATGCAAATACTTGATTTCTGTTGGGGTGACATTTCGACTTAGGTAATAAAAAACATGCTCATTTTTGGAGTAATCCTATTGAACTAAAACCATTCCAATCATGGAATCATACGAAGCTAAATACAAATAGTAATCTCAGTGATAATCAAGCGGATGCAAAAATGGTGCATGAGTCAACGTGTGTTTGAGTTCATCGAAAGCTTTATTGGCAAGCTCGTCCGAGATGAATGGAACATCATGTTTTAACAACTAAGTGAAACCTGTTGGGTATGTGTTATATTCTTTCCATGATTAGTCGCGCGTGCGGGGGGGTCACAGGGGGGTGATAAACCCCCCTATACGTTGTGTTCGATACAGCAGGGGGTGGCAACCCCCCTATCCAAGGGTTTACATGGGACGGGTAGCCCCCTACACGGGGTCGAGGGTAGCGCCATAGGAAAATTGCTTTTCCTTTTTTTCGGTGGGAGGGCCCGCCTATGGTTTTGTGAATGGGTTTGCACATGGTTTTGGGGCATGATGGTTTTCAGCCCTTGGTATTTTGTAGATGCAATCAAGGGAACTACATTTATGTTCTAATGTAGGGTTAATCGATTGGGGTTTATGAATGATTCTACATGTATATATACGTGTTGTAACAAAAGGAATACAATGAAAAATCAAGCTAGTCGTCCCGATTTGCGATCCAGGGGAAAAAGATCTCTGTGTATATATGTTTTATGTTTTATGCTCTCGCTATTTTTTCATTTTTTGTTTCTAAGAATTCGTTTGTAGATATTTTGTGTACAGGGTTGAAACCTACATTTGGAATCAGAGTTGTTTCAGCTTCAAGGGGACACCTTCGCTGCTGAGGGGTTTTTTTCTTGGGCCTGTGGTAGACCCTATTCAATGGGAGATCTACGGGATCGATTCTTGCGGTGAAGGAAGACTACAAGTAATGGAAAGATAGAGATCAAGGAATTTAATGGTCATTGTTTTGAGTTGTGGAATATCAAGATGGAGGATCTGTTGGTGGATAAATATTAGTGGATCGTTGTAGATATGGGTACTAAACCAGCGACAACGTTAGATGAATACTAGGTGCAGTTGGATCAAAAAGAAAAGAGAACAATATGGTTGTGTATTTTAGATTCAGTATTGTTGAATGTATCTTGGGAAGCTACAATGAAGACTTTGTGGGTCAAGTTAGGAACTTTGTACCAATCTAATTCTCTAGTGAATAAATTGTTCCTGTAGAAAAATCTATATAAATCGAGGATGAAGGATGGAGAATCGGTGACAGAGCATCTGAACAGCTTCAATAATGTGGTAAGTTAGTTGTCATCTGTTGATATTAAAATATCAGATGAAGATAAATGCACCAGTTTGTTGTGTTCTCTACTATATTCATGGGACAATCTGGTTATTGCAATAAGTAGCAATACAACTACCTTGAATTTTGATGAAATTGTCTCAGCCTTATTATCAGAGGAAATGATATGGAGAAATATGGAGGGCTAGAATGGAGATGCCTTATCTGTACAAGGAAGGTCCCAGAACATAAACAAAAAGATGTTTTTGAGTGGGAGATCTAAATCTTCAGGAAAACATGTAAAGGTGTGCTGGAAATGCGGAAAGGAATGGAACTACAAAAAGGACTGCAGATCTAAAGCTCCTGAGAAAGGAAAGGGATATAATGATGCTCCTTCTGTAGAGGCAAAAACCACCTCAGATGAAGGTGGGGATTTGAATTTTTCTTCTTCTTCAAATACACATGTAGATCATGAGGCATGGTTGATTGACTCAGGCGCATCCTTTCACTTCACTCCCCATAGGGAGGAGTTATGCAAGTATGATAATTATGATGGTGGTGATGTCTTCTCAGGAGATGATAGGAAGACCAGAATCTTCAGACGTCAAAAAATCAAGCTGAAGATATAAGGTGGAAGGATTAGAACACTTCTTGGTGTTCTACATATTCCTAAATTGGCCAAAAATATGATTTATGTAAACAAGATGGATGATGCAGGTGTTAAAAATAGTGTTCGAGAAAGATACCTATAAGATGGTTCAGGGAGAACTGGTATTACTATGGGGAGTTCGGATTGGAACTTTGTACAAGCTTTAAGGTAGCACTGTTATTGATGGGTGCAACAATTTTGTGGTTCCTGAAAGTGGAGCGGAAAGCCTAGCAGTCTCTGGATAAAATACCATGCTATGGCATCAAAGGCTTGGACATATTGGAGATAAGTTCCTTCAATACTGCATGGTAATGGTATGGTAGAAGGTATGTCTAATTTCTCTCTAGATTTTGATTTATGTGAACATTGTGTATATGGGAAGCAAAATCGGGTGAGTTTTCCTTCTGGTGCTAAGAGGGCGAACAAGATATTAGAGCTTGTGCACAGTGATGTGTTTGGACCTATGTCAATTCCATCACTAGGAAATTCTATGTAATATGTTTCATTCATAGATGACTTCTCAAGGAATACATGGATATATTTCTTAAGGAAGAAATATGAAGTCTTTAACAGATTTAAAGAATTTAAGGCCCTAGTGGAAAACCAAATAGAGAAGAAGATAAAGGTGTTGAGGACAAATAATGGTGGAGAGTTTTGCAAGAAGTAATTTGAAGATTTCTATAAGAAGCATCATATAGCACGACAGAAAACTACTCCATACACACCTCCGAAAAATGGATTTGCAGAAAGAATGAAAAAAACGTTGATGGAAAAGGCAAGAAGCATGCTCAGTGATACCAGGTTAGGACAGGAATTATGGAAAGAGGTAGAGGAGATTGCATCTTACCTAGTTAACATATCACCTTCATCATCATTGGAGGATAAGTCCCCACATGAGGTATGGACTGGTAAGAAACCCTCTCTTTTACATCTGAGGGTATTTGGATGTGATGCATATGTACATGTTCCAAAGGAGAAAATGACCAAGTTGGATAATAAATTTGAAAGGTGCATCTTTATTGGGTATAAGGATGGTTTAAAAGGTTACAAGCTTTGGAGCATACAAACAAGGAAGGTTGTGTACAATTGAGATGTGTTGTTTAGAGAGGTGAAAGATGTTACTAAATGTGAATTCCAACCAAAGGAACCTGAGAAGATAGAGTTTGAGAAAAAGGAGGATGAATCAAAATCTACAACAAAACAAGATTTAGAAGAGGAAGAGCCACAAACTCCAGCTGCGAAAAGATAAATTTGGGAAAGAAGGTAGCCATGAAGGTAGTCCATCTAATTTCTATTCAAATTTTGCTGTAAATATCACTGATGATGATCCCAGAACTTTCAGGGAGGCAGTGGATTCAGAGGATGGAAAACTCTGGAAGGAGGCCATGGTTGATGAAATGGCATCCTTGCACAAAAATGAGGCATGGGATCTGGTGGAGTTTCCAGATGGAAGGAAGCCCATCGGGAGAAAATGGGTGTTTAAGAAGAGGATGAATGTAGAAGGCAAGGTGGAGAAATAGAAAGCTCGGTTGGTAGAAAAAGGTTATTCTCAAGTGTCAGGAATCGATTTTGGTGATATTTTTTCTCCTATTGCCAAGGTTACTTCTACTAGATTACTTTTATCTGTTGATGTTGCATTTGATTTTGAGGTAGAAGAGATGGATGTAAAGACAACATTCCTTCAGGAGGATATGAAAGATGAGATCTACATGAAGCAACCTGAAGGCTTTACGGTGAAGGTTAAGAAAGAACTGGTATTCAGGTTAAAAGAGTCTATGTATGGGTTAAAACAATCACTAAGGATGTGGCATCAGAAATTTGATACCTATATACGGGGACTTGGCTTCACCAGAAGAAAAGAGGATCAGTATGTGTATTTTAAATTAATTGGTGACTGTGTTATTTATTTGGTCTTGTATGTGGATGATATGTTGCTGAATAGAAATGACAAAGAAATTATCGAGGATTTGAAGGCCCAATTTTTCTCCAAATTTGACATGAAGGATCTTGGTGCTGCAAACTATATTTTGGGCATGGAAATTAAGAAAGATCGAGGAAAGAGGAAGCTCCGGTTAAACAAGAGGAAGTATGTCGAGACAATATTGCATAGGTTCAATATGCAGGATAGTAAACTGGTGAAGGTCCCTATTCCTGTAGGTGTAAAGCTATCTACTGAATAGTGTCCCAAGACACAAGAAGAAGAGAAGGATATGTCTCGTGTTCCATATGAAAGTGCAATGGGTAGCCTGATGTATGCAATGGTCTATACTAGACTAGACATTGCACATGCAATGGGATTATTGAGCAGGCTTATGTCAAAACCAGGAAATGAGCATTGGATAACAGCGAAGCGGGTTTTCAGATATTTCCATGGCACTAGTGATTATGGTTTGTGCTACCATGGAAGACCAGGATTGGATAGATTTTTGGACATCCATGGTTATGTTGATGCATACTGGACTGGATATATGGACTAAATAATATCTACAAGTGACTATGTGTTTAGCCTATTTAGATATGCAGTCAGTTGGATGAGTAAAATAGAGTCTATAGTGGCTCTTTCAAATACAGAGGTGGAATACATGGCACCAACTCATGCAAGAAAGGAAGCAGTTTGGTTGCAGAGATTGTGTTCAAGTACGGGATTGGTGCAGTAAGCTACAAGGATAGACTGTGATAGCCAAAGTGAAATTTTCTTGGCAAAGAACCCTGCTTATCATTCAAATACAAAGCACATTGATGTTCAATATCACTTTGTGAGAGATATGGTTGAGGGTAAAAAGGTGTTGTTGGTAAATGTGGACACTTTGAAGAATGTTGCAGATGCATTGAAGAAGTCTGTGAGCACTCGGAATTTCTCTTGGTGTTGTAGGCATGTACTAATGACTAAGCTCTCATGTGCCCCCCTGCAGAAAGAAAACAAAAAGTGGGAGAATTTTTGGTATGTATTATATTATTTCCATGATTAGTCGCATGTGCGGGGGGGTCACAGGCATGGCGGAAGCCCCCCCTCTCTAAGGGTTCACAGGGGGCAGGTAGCCCCTGCACAGGGTCCGGGGTAGCACCCCGGGAAAAAAAATTTCCCTTATTTTTTGGTGGACAGGCTTGCCTATGGTTTTTTGCATGGGTTTGCACATGGTTTTGGGGCATGATGTTTTTCGACCCTAGTATTTTGTAGATCCGGTCAAGGGAACTATGGTTATGTTCTAATCCAGGGTTAATGGATTGGGTTTTATGAATTCTTCATCATGTATATATATGTGTTGCAACACTAAAATGAATATAATGAAAAAATCAAGCTGGTAATCCCGATTTGGGATCTAGGGGAAAAAATCTCTGTGTATGTATGTTTTATGTTTTATGCTCTCGCTATTGTTTATTTTCCATTTATAAGAATTTGTTTGCAGATAATTTCTATATAGGGTTAAAACCTACAAAACCTTTACTTAACTCCACATAGTTCGGGATAAAATGACGCAGAACTTTTTCCTTCCCCTGCAAACTTTGGAGTTGGCAAAGAGTGGAAGGAGGAGGTAGATTGATAATGGCCTCAAACTTCAATGGGTCGACATGAATTACTTATTTTGAAACAATGAACTGAAGTAAACATCGTGATTGTACACAAAATACACATTTGTGCGAATTCAAATGGATTTTGTAATTCCTACACCTCATAAAGATGGCACGTAAATGTGTAGGATGATCTTGTCTGCATAAAGAATGAGAATATAATTCATCCAAGTAGGGTTGTAGAATGTATTTGATATCATGAAATGCGTAAGACATAGCTCTTTGAAAAGTTGCACCAACATTTTTTAGTACAAATGGTAATTTACAATATGGAAATGTTCTCCGTGGACATATAAATGTCGTTTTAGGCTGATCAACAGGGATTATGTTTATTTGATTGTAGCCAGAAAATCCATCCATAAATGAAAATACTTTGTTTCCAGCACAATCATTAACAATTTGATCGATGTAAGGGGTAAGATAATTTTCATTAGGATAAGCCTCGTTAATATCCCGATAATCGACACATACACTGATAGTCCCTTGTTTCTTGGTTACAGGAACTATGTTAGATACCCAATCCATCAAAGGAATAGGATAGATAAATCTTGCACATAGTAATTTTTCAACTTCAAATTTAATTGCAGCAGCTTTCCGCGGATGTATCAGACATAATCTCTGTCTAATAGGTTTAGCATCTGAGTATGTCTTAATTTCATGAATAACAATCTTAGGATCAATACGTGGCATTTCTTCATAAGACCAACAAAAAATGTCTCATAATTCTTGAAATAGGGATTTGTATAAATTGATCACTTAAATCAAGCAAGAAGTGCCTATATGAATGTTCTCAGTTATCCCAGGTTTAATTGAGATGTCAATAGGAATTGTGGCGGAAATATTTCCCAAATTTGTCTCAAAATCCGAATGAAGAATGGACATAGGATTTTTAGGTTCCTTGACATAGTCAATCGAAAATATGGATGAAAATTCATTCTCGAGTCTATCAAGGTCATGTAAAAAAAAATATTAATGATGAATATCATCCCATGGTAATTCATCCGATGACAAGATTTCTCGCATATTTTCATCAGTTGAAAACACTTGTTGAAAAGGATCCGAAAATGATGTTATGGTTGAGGTTGATAAAGTAGAAGACTCTTCACTGACCACATTCATTTGATCAGTATAAGTTGATGGAATATCACAACACGATTTTACTGCTACATATGCTGATTCAAATGGACTTAAAGGCATATCTCCATTATAGGAGTCCAATTCATATTCGAAAGGCACATTCCATGTGTCATCAAATGGCATTGTGCATGATGTAATCATATTGATATTTTCAATAGTTCAAGGTACGTTAGGAGGAGGTATAGTGAAAGTTCCCATGAGAGAGAAATATTTTATAGTCCTACCCCAACATCTTCATAAGGGATAACCATTTTTCCAACATGCTGGATATTATATGTAGAGGTAGGGTCTAGAGCGAAGTAAGAAAACTAATATATTTTAACAATATTTCCTTGACGAGGAAACATGATCATCTGAAAGACCGATGAAACAAAAAAAATCATAAAATAGGAACAACTTCAACCTAGAAGAAGGTTGTAATCAAGAGGGGCATCAACAACTTCCACCTCAAGCGTTACGGTTTTTCCTTCTACCTCTATAGGCAAATCCTGGAGTATTCCAAATGGGACAAAACCTCTTACATAAAAGGCTTTAAGAATCATCGATGACCGGTTGATTGTTGGAGAACTAATAGTTTTCCAACAAGCTAAGGACATAATGCACGTAGATGCTCCCTCATCAATTACTGTGCAAAAAACTCGCCTTGATTTGACTAATACTGGAATTTGAAAAGCCATTTGATGTGGGAGTCTAGTTACAAATTTCTCGATACCAAAGACAATGAGATTCGATTCTTGAGGATAAATCTCTCTTATAGCTGATAATAGTAATTTTCTCTGAGTTGGAAAATATTGTAGCACTTCGATGGTTGGCATTGCTAAAAGGGATACGGCCAAATCTTCATCATGATTCCGAGCGGCTCTCGCATGTGGGTTGAAAGCCGATTTTGGAATTACACCTTTGGTAGGCAGTTTAATCACTAAATCAGGATTAGGTTTCTCGATGTGCAATGGTTCTGGAACCAAGGGAGTTGATACTGCAGGTTGACTAGATGATTCAATTTCTTTTCCAGTTACAGGACTCTTAGATCCATAGTCTTGAGATCGTGTTGCAACCATGACCTAGGACATCATCAAGATATCCTTCGATGAATTGGAAGAAGATCTGATTATTTTTTTGTCTTGTGATGGAAAAGAATATTTTAGGATAGCGGGTGTGGGTGAATCTTTGAAAATTTTGGATACCTCAGCCCGATGTGGGCACTCTTCGGTGTAGTGATCCTCGTCACAGATAAGACAAGGATAAAAAGGTTTCCACTTTTCGTCTAATGGTTCAGTTTTTTCTACTTTCTCTTTCGAGGAAGTGTTTTGTTTATTTTGACCCTTCCCCTTCTTCTTATTTTCGGATGATTTAGCTTTGGTTGTAGATGATTCTACGACGTGAATCTTGACAAAAGTTTCTAGGGAAGGATCTAATTTAGGTGAATCTTTTAGAGTTATTATTGGAGAAGTAGATTTAGATTATTTCTTCTTACTCTTTGTCATATTAATTGTACCAATTACACTGTCTACGACATGAAAATCGGAAGGAGTTGTAGTGAGTTGACCTGGGCATGGTAAATCAGGAATTTTTTCATACAAAGTATCGGAATGTGTGCAAACAAGGTCCAGGTACTGTGCTTGATCTATGACCTGCTATTCTATTACAACGCCTCCCTTAGCTACATCTTCAGTAATTTTAGGAAGTAATTATTTGATGAACCATTTAGCCAGAATTTGATCTGGAATGAAAACTTTGACCAAACATCGTCTATGTTTCCATTCATGTATGTGATCTGAAATGTACATAGACGTACTTTGTTTTAATGAAGTTAAAATTTTCATGCCATTATCATAACAGGCTGGCAACCGAAAATGAGTCAAAAATGTTTTTGCTAAAGCGTTGAAATTGTTGAAAGAGCCTCGTGGTAACTCAATGTACCACTTTGGAGCTTAGCCGATCAAATTTTTTTGAAAAAGTCTCAAGCGAATCGAATCATCGATTGAGAAATTAGATGCACACCACAGATGATAAGTCATCACATGATTTGAGGGGTCTTCTCTTGATTTTCCTTCAAACTTTGGAATGTCACTAGGAAACTTAGTAGGCATTGCTAGCCAAAATGGAAGATAGTAAATTGGATCATGCTTTAGCCGAGACAAGTCCAGTAAATCTAAAGTTGCAATGAATGGTAACTATCGGTTAGGGTCTTACTGAGAAAACTGATAACCTTGAGGGACAACGGTAGTACCTGGAGAAGGGTATCCAGGAAAACCTGGGATAACTTGAGTAGTTGGAATTGGTATACCTCCAGGGTTAGCCATACCAAACTAATTTTGAGCTGGTATTTGATATGTATAACCAGGGTATGGTTGGCTCTGGTAAAATGGATTTTGTCCCATTTTTCCATATTGAAATTTCCCTTGAAATGGTTTAATTTGAATAAACTGACCTTGAAACTTTTAACGTGTTGAAGGTTTTCCCTGAGTAGTTGGTCCTGTAAAAGGTTTCCCTTGAATGGATTGACCAACAGAGGGTTGTCCTTGAAATTTTTGACCTATAAAAGGTAGACTTTTTTAAACCGTATTTGCACCAGGTTGTCTTGCAGAGGTTTGAGGAACATACTGAACTGTAGGTCCAATATGACGAGCAGTAATCTAAGGAATCACTTATGTAACAGTTGGTGTTGTCATTTGAAGGGTTGTAACAATAGGGGTTTGAGAAACTCCCAAGATAGGTGTACTTGGTTGTTGAACATAATTTTTCATAGTATATTGGATAAGAGGACTTGGAGTACTTGGACCAGCTTGTTGACTACTTGGCAGATATACCTGTGGGGTAATTTGAAGCACACCTTGAATAGGTTGTTGGACTTGGGTAAAACCAAATTGTCCAGTTCGTTGAGCAGGTTGATTATAAGTTACTTGCAATGTAGGTTGCAAATAATGTTGATTAAATAAATGGTTCCATATAGTATTTATCCCTGGGTAAGGAGATCCCATCGAAGGTTGTGATTGCATAAGGTTGACCATAACTAGTTTGAGACATCAGAACATAAGTTTAGCAATTACCGGGAATATTTTTCCCTACAACCGGGGGATAGGTTCCAATAAAAGGTTGTCCTCCTTGAAAGGATGGTTTCTCTTAATAAATTTGGTTCCCTTGGAATGGTTGTTGCCCTTGGAGAGGTTTCTGCCCTTGGAAGGGTTGCTTCCCCTGGAAAGGTTGTTTTCCTTGAAGAGGTTGCTGCCCCCGAGGCACTATATAGCCACCTTGTGAGCCATCTTGAGGGATATTCCCATAAAAAATATAGATGTGTTCCATTGTCAAAGGTTCAGTTGTAGACTGATACAGACCAATTGACATGGTAGAAGTTTTGGAGAATGGAGATGATCCTGAGAAAGTGCCAAAGAGCAACTGGTACCCAACAGGAATAGATGGACCGCGATACAAACAATTTTCTGTTGATGAAGAAAACATAGATCACTCAGTAGACATGCTTTGAGAAGCCATGTAACTACCACTGGGTAAAGAGTATAATGCTATGCGCCATGGTGAATGAGTGTAACCATGGCTATGTAGAAAATCGGTAAATTGATGATACTAAGGATCCAGTCTAAAAGGAATGAAATGGTAAATTTGTTCACTAAGCCTTATATCCAAAGATTCTTGATGAGAGGGAAGTGTAATATCTTCTTCCACGTCAGCTATCTCTTCAATGCTAATTAGGTGAGGAGGAATATTCTCAGTGATAAGCAGTTTCACTCGAGGTGAACGAGGACGACCAGGAGTCAGGGCTATGAGATCCGAAGGTGTCTTAGACGAAGAAAATTCAGATTCAGGCTCATATATTTCAGGTTCAGTGAATTGCGTATCTAACAACTCACCAATAACAGATTCAATTGTAATTACTTCGGAAATTTTTGGTTTTTCTTGATATTTTTCAATTATATGAGGTTGATTAACTTCAAAATCAAGTTGTATTACAATGGATGTTTCTCCTTTCAATAGACCCAGTTCCTAATTGTTGAACTCTTTCAATTTTGATTTTTTCCAATTGACTGCGTGTATATCCAGGGGGTTTCCCCTTCATTCTACATGAATTTCTCAGTAATTCAGACACGGTTAATATTTTTAACACATGAAATAAAATCAAAAATCAAAAATCAAAAGAATACACCTAAGGCCTCTAAAAATAAAACAAATTAACACGCGCCTACAAAATCTAAGAAACAAACCACCCAAAAATAATATGTTTGCACAATAAAAACACTAGTTGGTGATGAAATCCAACGTCGTGGAAATTAGTGTGGAAAACTGGCGATTGGAATAGTTACCCTGACAAATTTCTTAATGAAACAACCCGGTGCAAGTAACTTCACTATGCCATCTCAAAGTTGAGAGTAACCTCCAGAAATTCCAAGTGATTCTAGTTAGTGTCTGCTCCAGGTTCAGTGGGACCTTCCCTCCACGATCACCTTGGGAAAAATCCTAAATATTATGGTCACTAAGGTCACCAACTGAGACAATTACACTTGGGGGAATAGTTGATGATCTGATAAACATGCAAGGGAATGGTATCAAATCTCAATCCCCCTGAAAGCTCCTCGACATGGTAAATCTAAGGTTTGCTAACAAGTTACCCCAGGCTCCTCAACAATGGTTAATATGAGGTTTACTAGTTGTATTACGTGCACATCTTCTATCTTCGCCAATGAAGTAGGTACGAATACAACACTGGGTCGGACATGACCTCATGCTTGACTCTTTTAAGAAGAGATTCCCAGAGCACAAATGCAACAATTGGGTTTCCCTACTGCAATATGATACTTGCTTGTTTTAACTTCTTTGGAACGTTCATTACAACCTATTCCAAAGCACTAGCCTGAGCTAAATTGGTGAAATGAACCCTAGAAAATGTAAAAAATATCTAGATTCATTTTATTAAGTGATGTATTGATTTTCCTGTTATTTATGCAGAGGGGTATGGAGATGAAACTTGATGATATTGTGGCCTGACTCAAAATACTCTAAATGCATCAATATGAAAATGCAACTATTTATTTCGATGAATTTCTATTTAAGAGAAAGTTGAAGGAATTTTGAACTCAACAAGTACAAGCTTCCTAAAAATTCAAATAAGATTTATTTTTCGTCAAGAAAACAATTTCATTTCCAAGCATGACCAATATATGTTTTGTGATTAAAAAATTCATTGATTACAAAGCCAAAAACTACAATTTTACTGAACAAACACTTCTCAAAAGAAAGAAACTTCTAAAAACCCTAAAAAGCATAAAAAACTTCAAAGCAAATCAAATTTCTAATTATCAACCCTAACTAAGATACCTATGAGTGTCTTTTAATGATTTCTCTTAGTTGTAAACAAACTAAAAATGTTTCCACTAGAACTAGGAGAAAAGAAATCATGAAAGACCAGTTTGAGACAAATCAGACTTTGGTGATCTAGAATCTTTTCCTTTTTGCAACAAGTAATAAACAAATACTCAAATTGGTAAAGCTGGAAATAATCCTGGTGGCTCAAGAAGGAAATAACAGAAAACCAGTGATCTTTGGCAAATGAATCTATCTTCCAAAAAGAGCAACAACAAACCAAGGAAAACCCTAACTGAATTATGAAAAAAGGATGATTTATTAAACAAGATTCTAAGGTATCAAGGAGGAATTCATATATAGACTCTGACAACTGGTATAGATCAGGTTTAACCTTAAGAATTTGGTTATCTGACTCTGGAAGAGAAAATATTAATTTTTACAAAATTTCCCAGGGGTTGCAGAGCTTCTCAGTGCAAACCAGTGTGCATGCGCACTGAACTATACTGGAAAGTTGCGCAGGTTGTCACTCAGTTTTCCACATAAAACTACGTAAGGAAGAGAAAAGTTGCAAAAAATAAATTTAATACTTTCTAGCTCAGAGAATATAAAAGGTTATATACCCAACCACACTCAAAAAAGTAAAACAAGGAAATATAGAATTTCAAACCAAACAGAACCAAAGAAAACTAAACTTGTCTTCCCCATTATGGTCATCAATTTGTTTTGTGGATTAATCCCTCTTCCAGACAAGAGCGATCTCCCTAGTACCCCAACAGGTAACTAGAAACAAGCAAACATTTGAATGGCTTGTTCTCTAACCTATTTGCATTTTAGATTATTATAACTTAGAAATGAGAAGGTTATGCTCCTACCTTTCAATCAAGATGTTTGATATAGCATTTTTCCTTTCACTCCAAATCAATCCTTCAATGGTGAGAAGAACCTCCAATCACAAACAATGCAAAGGATCAAAGAACCTACAATATATAATAATCATAAATACTAATTCAACTTAGTGATCAAGGAGTCTACGTATTGACATCATTTCAATGAATTCAGAAACAAGACAATGAGAAGAAGAGATCCATATGTATTGTCAGAAATCAAAAAGAGAAATCTTACAACCTGAGCCTTGATGTTGTATAGATTTCTCCTGTGTGTCTGTGCAATTGTTTTCCTCATTTTGACAAGCCTTCACCTCTAGAATGACTAGCATGAAGTCTTGTGCATGAAGCTGTGATCTTCAATGTACAACCAACAAGTTGCTAGTTCATAATTTATGAACTCTTATGAACTCTCTCCACACAAGTATATACTCAAATCAGTATCTACCAGTACCGTCAAACTTGAAACTTCAACTCAATTTATAGAGTGATTGAGGAAGCTTTAAATCCATGAAGAAAGGGATGAGATACTCCAATGAAGGGATGAGGGTTCCTTTATCCAAGGGATAAACTCCATGAGTAGAGGGATATATCTCGAACTGGCACGACTCTAGAGGCTTCCAGTTGGGAGAATATTCAACCAACTAGGATTCCAGAAGTTACCTTTTCATGCTTACTTTCTTTTTACGGGGGTGTGTGGGTTTTAGTGGCGAATAGAGCGATGATTTTCGCGGCTAATAGAAGAAGTATTAGTGCATGTGTAGGTAATGGTGACAAAAAGCGCGCAGGTGATATTTTAAAGGTTTTAAAGAGTTTTTCTCTAGTTTCCAAGACTTGGTTCAGGAACATGAGTATTTTTTACGTCTAAGGGAGAATAATATGGATGGTGATAGACCCATAATGATAGTCAAATGTCACAGTGACAAAATGACATGTAACACCTTCGGACATACTTTCTACAATTACTACACACATCCGACATTGCAGAACAACGCATACCCATGGAGTTACACTTGGAATGCATGGAACATGCCACAAGTAATTAGATCATGGACACACAGAACAAGAACACCCTCCAACAGAGGATCTTGCTATATCAAGTTGTCAAAGAAGGCCAACTCCTTCACCAAGGCAAGTGGTTCACCAGGGACCAAGTTGAACAGAAATTTCCTCACCTCATTGAGGCTTTACATGTGATGGGGACCATTGATTCCTAATGAGGGAGGACTAATCTAGATGGATATTGGTGGCCGCCTACATATTCCACCTAGACCTCTAGTCGATTTCATCAGTTTCCTTTTTTATAGGAACATTTACTATTTTTAGTAGTTTTATGGATCCTGAAATTCTAGAGTTGTTTTGACCCCCCTAAACAGTGTTTTTTGAGGTCCACAGCAGGCCTGTAGACATAGGAAAGAACCAATGTTAAATCCTATAGAACTCAGAGAGATCTTCCCGACAAGCTATCGTACACACCAAATAGAGATAATATGACAAATTTACGACCCCAGGAATTTGGCTTCCCAACTAATCCCAACGGGGCCCACAAAATCTTGGTGTTCCATCTCCTGGGGTTACAGTTTTGGTTTTTTAGGGTTTTTCCTTGTTTTTCAATGACAAAAAGGCCCTTGAGCATCATTGCAACAGATTTTATAGGCATGTAGCCACCACATCTTCTCAGAGATAAGCTACCATTGCCCAAGCTATTTTATTTCCATTATGTATGTAAGTATATTTCAGTTCTTTGATATTAATGAATGAAGTTTTATTTATACTGCACTTTTGTGTTTTTTATTTATATCTATATTCTATTGTGTTCCAACATAAGTTCATATTAGTCGTATGAGAGTGGTCTTATCTTTCTAGGTTTTTCTTTGTGTGTCCCCATTGAGGTCAGGATATAAGGAGTTATGGCTTGATCTGGTTGAACCTTTCCAAGGTCAACCTCGAAAACCCCAAAAAACTTTAATGGTGGAAGAAAATAAATACGAGGGAGCATGTGATCCTTTCAAAATATTTCTCAAGGAGACCCTCGATAAAAATAGGAACGCGATGATGGATAACTTTTCCCAAATCCTTCGACAACTACACACAAGCGATGCATCTTCATCCGGCAGCCACTCTGGAGGCGCCACTCCTTTTAAGGTATAAGTTAACTTTGAAATTCCCATATTTGAAGGTCACGTAGATGCGGATGTCATAGATATATGGTTAAATCTATTTGAAGGATATTTTTCAATCATGACTTTTCCAACTTGGAAAATATTACTTTTTCACTCCTAAAAGCCGCCCCCCATGTCAAGGACTGGTGGGAAACCTACTATGAGAAAAAGGATGAGTGATAATCCTCACTGTTTTCAACAGCCCAAACTTGGATTTATTTCTAAGAAACCATCAAGGAACAATATTCGCCTATCGGTAGCTATGAAGATAAATAAATAAATTGGACCACGCTGTGGCAGGGAAGGGACCAAGATGTTCTACAGTTCACAAAAATTTTTCATTCCCTTCACATGAAGCTGGGTATCAAGGATTTTGTGTGGGATTGGGTACTCAAGTACCGCTATTGTTTTCATAAGTACATCCAAGAAGCAATGGAGTTCCTGGACATCTCCTCGCTCGGTTCTGCCTATCGATATGATGTCAAGGTCAAGTAGAATTTAAACAGAAGAAGTTGGATTTTGGGATCTACGAATCCAAATCAAGGGAAAGGTGCCCCCAAACCACTGAAAAAAAGGACAAATCCAATGCGGGGAAACCCAGGAAAACTCATTGAAGCTACAAGTAAAGAACAACAACACGAAGAAAAATAAGGACGTGGGAAAATTGTGTGAGTTACATAAGAGCTTCACTCACAACATGAGTGAGTATCAAGCTAAGCAGTGATTGGTGGCCAAGCTAAAGGCTTCTGAATCATACGCATGCTCCAACTCTGAGTCAGAAACTTAAAAGTTGAATGACAAAGGGAATCAAATTATTGATGCAGAGCCCAGTGCCACTCTTCCCACCACCAAGATCTAAAAGGATGATCTTGAATATCCAGAGGAGGGGGAGGAGTTCTTCCACTCACAGATGTGGGTGAAGATTTCTCCACTACAGTTCATTATCGATAGCGAGAGCCAAAATAACCTCGTTTCTCCAGAGGTCATGAAGTGGCTAGGCCTATCGACCAAAAAATACCCACAGTCATACACCATCAGGCGGCTTTAATAAGGATGAAATCTCTTCATCAACTAGCAGTGTCACCTCCCCTACAACATCAAGCCCTTCGCAAATGAGGTATTGTGTGATTTTTCTCCTCTTGAAGTTTGTGATGTATTATTAAGTCAACCATACTTGTGGAAGTGGCATGATTCGCGTGAATCTAGGCCTCAAACTGTTATTATTACTTTGGGAAATAAGTTGTACAATATACCAAAGGTAGCACCGCCTGCCGCAATCTCTCTGATTAATATGAAGCAATGTAGTAAGATCATCTTCTAGACTAGGAAATTTGTTTTCTTATTATTTTCCCTAAGGAACAAAAGAATATTTTGTTATAAAATTATATATTATAGAGAAATGGAACACATAAAATATGTGGAAACACAAACACATAAAACATATAAAACAAGAGAGACATAGATAAACATGGGTCACCCAATTTTGGGCTACATCCACAAAGAAATGACCAGTCCTTCCTTTTATATTATCCAGCAAAATGGAGAGATACAACCTACAAAATATCCGTTGTAATTTCCTCTGCTATCTCATGCAGTCCCTCTCTCTCTCTCTCTCTCTCTCTCTCTCTCTCTCTCTCTCTCTCTCTCTCTCTCTCTCGCTTAGAATACACATGCAATACATAACCACAATACAATTCCCTCATATAAACCAAGTGATTTCCTTCTAGGGGAAAAAACCTTAAATTAAACATAACCTCTACCATTAGATCATCTGCCTAATGAACGACCCAGATTGACTATGAAATTACAATATTTACAAGGAAAATCTACATCTATTTCTAGCTTCGGGGGCACTGCCCATGAACCCATGCTAGGGGCGGGGGGGGGGTGGGCTCATAAAATCACCAGTCGCCCCCCTGGATCCCCCTGACGGTGATTAAATGATGGGCAACGTTGCCACCCTGTTAAGAACTGGGGTCCAACATGGCTATACATATGAATAAAGAAGATATTCAGGCTCCACACCCAAGAATCACCCACTTGGAGACTGATTGTAGCAACTCCATCGCTGCTTCATTTGCTGGAAAATTACTCCACTTTGGACCTGGTTATTTCTCATATTCATCATCATATTGAAGAATAATTGAAACTGAGAAGAATCTCATTTTCTCCCTGGTTACAACTTTTGTTAACATATCTCCAGGATTCTGGATAGTGTCTATCTTTTCCAGTTTCAACTGTCCATATTCCAACACTGACCGTATGAAATGGCACTTGAGTTGTATATGTTTATTCTTGGCATGAAATGTTGAGTTCTTTGCAAGATGAATGGAACTCTAGCTTTCACTATATAATCTTCCCATCTCCAGCTTCTTACCCAATTCATCCATAAACCTTTACAACCAAATCATTTCGTTACTAACCTTTGTAGGAGCAACATACTCTGCATTTTTGAAACCCAACTAACAATTGTTCCACCTACTATAAATATTGTTGGAAACCGCTATTTTCTTCATAACAAAATCCGCAGTGGTTAGTCAACGATCACATCGCCAGAGATAAGGATCCATGAGAGGCGGTTAGTCCATGTCACGAAACACATGGGGAGTGTTGGTTTAGACAATGTCTAACAATCTCCCTCCCAACGTAGGTCGGGTGTGTATCGAAATTGTGACCTATGCTTGGATACCACTTGTTGGGAATTACGACTTTCGTTAAACAAAAACTCGCAAATGTTAGTCAACGATCGCATCTCCAAAGATAAGGGTCCACGAGAGGTGGTTAGTCCATGTCACGAAACACACAGGGAGTTTTGGTTTATCCAATGTCCAACAAATGCATAAGTTGTAGTGTTCCTCATGTCATCTCTATCACCTTCCATATCTGCATCAACATATCCCTATAGAGCAATGTTTGAACCACAAAAGCATAATGCTTGATTTTTAGTACCTATCAAATAGCTAAGAATCCATTTCACTACCATCCAATGTTATTTTCCTAGATTGTTCCATTACTTACTTAAAAATCCCACTACTTGTGAAATATCAGGCCTTGTGAAAACCATTGCATACATTAAGCTTCCAACTACTGATGCATATGCAACTTTAGACATATAATCCATTTCTGCTTGGGTATTGGGTAACATCTCCTTAATTAGTTTGAAATGGCTAGCCAAAGGTGTACTAACTAGTTTTGCATTCTGAATATTAAATCTTTCCAACACCTTTTGTATGTAATCATCTTGAGACAATATTAACTTGTGAATTTTCCTGTCTCTAGTTATTCTCATACCAAGGATTTGTTTTGTAGCACCCAAATCCTTCATTACAAATGGATTTTCCAGTTTTCCTTTGATCGCATTTATTTTTTTCATGTTAGACCCTGAAGAAAGCATTTCATCTACATACAATAACAATATAATATAGCTACCATCGTTTTTATTTTTGAGATAAACACAATGATTAGATTGACATATAGCATAACCTTGTTTAGACATAAACCTAATTGGAATATGTATATGTATGATTTAAAACTATCATACCTTGAAGCGATGAAGCAGAAGATAGGGTAGTTGGAGGGATTTATTTTGGGAAAATCCAAGCTCTCGAATAACTTGCTGAAAGTTCTATTTCAAATGTGGAAAAGTGCAGAAACCTAGAGCATGGTTAGACATGGTTGTTATTCCCGTCCCATGCTTCAAACCTGTAAGAAGAACAACACCTTGTCTAGAAATCCGAGCTACTACTAATGTTGAGGCCTGCAACTCTTCTCAAGTCATCACATGTAACCCCACTCCATGAGCAAGGGTAGTTGTTCCCATCTTCTAAAACATAACTTGAAATAGAAATCTATTTCTCATAGTGTATCGAAGATTGGTTATTCCCTTAGGTTTTCCTCAATGTCTAGATTCATCGTTTATGCACCTACTATAGTTGAAATTCAAATAATATAACTTTTCTTATGATACCCGAGTCTAAAATCTATCAACCTTGAAATTCATGAGGTTCATTCACCTATACTACTAGTCAAGTGTGTGGTTAAACTCACAACATGGATAATCAATTAATATAACTCAAAATTCTATCAACATTGAAATTCATTACGGTCACTTACATATATTGCTAGTCCGTTTCATGTTTAAACTCGCAACATAAATCATCAATTAACAAAAAGAAAAGGAGAAAACTCTAGTTTTGCACAAAAGATTACGAAAATTGTATGATAAGCGTTATCTTGAATCAAAGGTAGTTAAAATAACGTGTGAAAAGAAAATAGAAAAACATAATGTGCCAAGTTCAACAAAAAATTCGAACTTTCGTAAGATTAAGCTCTTCAAAGATTCACCTTTTTAGACTCTATTGTAGAAGAAAACTTGTAATCCATATCATGAAAATTCTTCTCTCTCAAAGCCTAGAAAGAGAATATAGATGCATTAAAATAAAATTTGAAAAAATAATAAATAGATGATCTCCTATTAGCCTCATCAAGTATAAATAAACAAAACCTACATAAAGAAATAATAAAAAATCCAGAAGAATAATGTAATTATAACTTACTTACATTTAAAATATTTGACCTTGGAGGAAACAGAGGAACAATCATACTATAATCCTCCACAAACAGAATTGAATTCTTGAAATCTATGTGCCTAGACATTTGACCATTACAAATTCCAAATAAGCATATATCTCCGAAGAAATATTCTGTAGGATGTGGAGAAATTCTAGTGTTCTTTGGATATCCTTCAAATTTTCTCTTGAAATCACCTTAGAGTTGTAAAAAAGAAAGCCATGAGTCTTGCTGAAACCTTGAGAGGATGAATTTTAAACACTCACTAATGGAACTGGAACTTGCACGCCAACAAGCTTCATGATCCTACAAACATACAAGAACATTTATTTTTTAATGGATTCAACACTGGAATCATAATCTTGTTGAAACCATTGGAAACTTCCCACAAAGAACCCCCAAATGAAAATAAGTTTGAACCAAAGAAATTATCCACCCCCAAAATATCCAATGAGACATTTGGCCACAAAGGAAATACCATTGCACATTGCTTTGTATTTAAATTATTATGACAACAAACATGTTGCAACCCATATCGAGGATACCATAGAGGAAAAAAGTTCCATACAAATAAAATTAGGTTTTTCCTATGAAGTTGAGTAGGAAATCTAGTGATTGGTTATTGGCACCCACTAACATGTAACATACCCATGTTTGAAACACATTTAAAATTAATGATTTTGAAGGATCCAATAAACTTCCGACTGTTATTTGAAAAAGTGAAGGATTCAAACGAACTAGTATGTTTTTCCATGGCATATTAGATAGCCAAGCCACATTTTTTACAAACTATTTAATAGATGCGCAGAGACATGCATATAAACTTAAATTTCATGAACGAATGAAGAGAAGAAATCGGATCAATGGATTACTCATTGGACTTGGCTATGATTAGATGCTTAGTGTAGAAGAAATATTTAATTCCGTTTGCAGGCTTGTTTTAGATCCCTTGTGGTATTCAGACTGCCCGTTACAATGAGAAATGAGAAAACTCACTGTAGATGAAAGAGTCTCGTGTGATTTAGTTTTCGAATGAGAAAAATCGTTGGATATGGAAGAGTCTCGTGCGATTTAGTTTTTGTCTTTGTACTATTGAGGTTCATAGCTGAAGAATCACTGGTGTTTTGTGACAATAAGGTGCTTCCTCCAAAGGAGGAGGACATATTTTCAAATTGAAATTGAAAACTCATTGCGAGGAGATGGGGATCAGAAGGTGATCAAAGTCGAGTAATCATCGTGTTGCCCAACGTGTTTCCTTTCCCGTTAAGTTTCTCAGCGAAACTTAGTAGGATGGGTGGGTTAATGTGTGAGACATTGGACCACTGATAGAGAAATAAGATAAATCTATTACTCATTGGACCACTAACTACTCATTTCAACCTACGGATTTAATGAAATTATAAGTGTATCTCATTACTTTTAATGAGCTCTTCTCCTCAAGAACGAAACTATTATCTTCTTCATTGCATTCACGACACTCTTCGTGTAAGAACTCCAAACATATGGCGATGCTGGATCGAGTAGCACAATACAGATGCCTTGGGGCATTTGCGGAGAAGAGCCAACCATCCAAAGAGTGGTTCAGCATGTATTCATAGAGGAGCAAGTGTTGGGATTCTTCCAGGGAGAATCCCTAAAGTCGAACGAGGTTGATGAGGTTGAGCTTTATATGCTTGTATATATATGCTTCTTAGGATTTCCTTGTGAATAGGATACGATATTCTAAGGGTTTGTAGAGAGGACTACTCAGAGGGCAAGAAAAACTTATAAGAGGTTCCACCTTAGTGTTGTCACCCTTTTTCTAATATTCTTCCCAATTAAGAAGTGGGTTAGCATTAAGAAGTGGGTTAGCCTTAGCTAAAAAATGCTAACCACTCTACTATTGAATCTAAGCCTTTTTCCCATTCACACTTATGATACACTTCATTGGCTATTGGACAAGATTCTTGCTATTTTTTTTAATTAGAACTCACAGATGTTGAAATAGGGAGGAATATCAATCACAATTTCCTTAGTAATGCTAGAAACTAATATTTCTTTTTCTTGATATTAAATTAGACCTAATGATTTTTCATTTACAAGTGATTTTCATAGATACAAAACCTAATACTTTTGAGTATAAATAGAGGATGCAAATCCACATTCAAGTTATTTTTGAGTAATCTCACAAGCTCGAGATTAACTCTAAAGTCTATGTTGAGGTTGATCAATATCTAGATGAATTTGACCTAGATAAGTGTAATGGATTATGTACCATTTATTATGTGGGCACCCTCTTCTAGCCCCTAATAGTTGACATGCTAAAAAAAATCATATAAAAACTAACGAAATAACTTACTGGGAAATCTCAATTCGAATTTCTCTCATTCGCAATAATAAATTTTTAGAAATATGTGAACTTAGTTAGCCATAAAAAAAATTCAAATCAATTCCTAATTCTTAAAGAAGAAAAAATTATATCTAATTTCTTAACTAAATAAATCTTAAACTAACTAATCTTAATGTATATAAACCATATATACTAAATATGTATTCAAAACAAAAACTTAAAATTAATACTAGAGTAGATATAAAAAAAAAAGAAAAATTACTAAAATTTGTTGAAATTTTTTGTTAACTTCAACCACCATAAAACATACCATATATCAACTTATATCTTAAGTATACCCTTACTAATTAACAACAACAAATTTGTGAAAAAATACATTCTCATAAAACTCCATAAATAAATAATTCATAAAACTCACAAAAATAAATTACAGTTTATACAAGCTTTCATTCATGCGGATAGTAATTTATTCAAAGAGTTTATACATAATTCATTCATAGAGTTTATACATAATTCATTCATAGAAGCACTAATTCATTAAAGGAGTTTGGTCTTCTATATATAGATTGTAAGATTTTATATAGAATTCATTCATGGAAGCACTAATTCATTAAAGGAATTTGGCATTCCATATAAGTTGTATTGAATGACTAATATAAATCACTAATCCTCAGTACAAAATTTTCCAATATATCATTTGTACAAAAATTCAATATATAATAATTAAATATCAATTGGAGAAAAACTCAATATATAAGAAAAAGCAATTCCTAATTCTCTCTACCTGATAAGAAATTAAATGCTAGTCTCGTTTCAGTGTAATTTAGGATTACACCGCCAAGAAAAATGTAATATCTAATAATTAAATCCAATCACCAATAAAAAGCCTATATATAATAACTAAATCCCAAAATAAGAACTCCCCGATACTCCGTTTCTCCAGTAGTCTGAGGCGGGAAGCCCCAAAGCTCTCTGCTCCAAATTGAAGGCTCTGCCATCGAGTGCATAGGATGTATTTCTATGGATTTTTCTTAACCTTAATATAGGTTCCAGTTATTGAAGCCTCAGGCCTGAAAGTCCATAATCCAGATTCTTTAAGGTAAGGGACCAAACCTAAACAAGCTTCCTTCAAAACATCCAACATTCCGTCGTATTCTTAGATGCTCCAATCTTTCCCAGGAATGACGTGACATATTATAAACCCACCTTTTTTCGTTCTAGTCTTCGATTCTTCAACCCCAAAAACTCCCAGACCTGTCCATGCACGATGATAATCTATTTGATCAGTAGCCGGAGGCAAGATGAATTGCCTGAGTCCCAACACTCTTTGTTCCATATCAAACTTCCATAGCCCAAGTTTCATCTTTTGTTGCTCATATGTTTTGCTTAGCACACATAATTATTTCTCATGTGTATCGGAGCAAATAAAAGACTCATTACCTAGAGGAATTGGATCCTTTCCACGTCTCTTCTTGCACATCAAACACAACGACCACATCACACACAACAACTGTCTTTACCGTTGAAATCAAGTCAATGCAGAGCCACCACAAGAACCGCTCGTTCATGAGCTGGGTGTTGTGTGGAATAAAGATATTTTCATCACATCCATTTCATCTTGTTATGGTTTTCCATGTTCCTTATTTGAAGTTGTAAACACAAGTGATAACTCTGTGAGATGAGAGGTTCCACCAGAAGATGAGCTTGTAGATTCCACTTTTTCGGTTTAAGGCGATTTCTTCACGCGAATAATTCTCGGAATCACATGTTGCGGGAAGAGTCAAACCCTAGCCTCGTGGGGAAAGAGAGGGTTAAACACCAATAACTTCTTCTTGTTGAACAAATGCCCGAAGGGCCCTCTAAAAGAGATGAACCCGTCGCCATAACCTTTCAACACCCATCGGGATCCGTCAAAATAATCGAAAAGCGGGCATTGCCACTGAAACATAGCTTTCCCTCCTTGCTGCCAAATAATTGAGTTTAAAATCGTCTTCTGCATGCGATTCTGAAGCCGAATTGAAGCAGTGCAGACAGTGTGAGCAAGACGGTGCCGGTCATAGTGGATAGCAAAGGATGGATCGGATAATAGTGAGCAGAAATAATCGCAGGCGAGTGAAAATCTATGTAAATCTAATATGGGGAGCCGTAGGAGCACTAGAATTTGCAGATCATCTCGAAGCTCGTTCCACACAGTACTTTCCATGGTCCCCCGGAATGAAATTCGAGTCAAATTATGATCCAGCAACATTAAACGGTGGAAGAAGATGTGACACCTTGCACTTGTTCCCTGCGCTACCCCACGACCTCTCTTAAACATGGCTTCTCCGCCATGCTTCTCTGGTCTTGACCAAAAGCCGGAAAGCGAAATATAGCTTTGAAAAACGAAGAAGAAAGTTAATCGAGGCCACTGAAAATATCATCGTGTAACCCTCTTATTCGCCCAAAAAGTATATTATTTTAAGAACGACGAATCCACTAGTGTCATGAAATAGAACTTCAAAATAAAAAACTTATCGACTTAATTAATGATGTTGATCTCATAGTACATATTAATCATAGAATATTTTATATTGCTGCACATACATACTGAGGTATAATATAAGGTAATAGAGATCACCACAGATTGAAATTGAGAATATTTTCTTTTCAATTTAATTTTGTTAATCAAAACAAATTCTAACGAAAACTCAAATGAAACAGCAAGACTTCGGAAAAGCAATGATCATAACAACGTTCAAGCTGATTTTGATAATTCTCAGCAACAAGTGATGTGGATCTGGTTTTTGTTGTAGATACAAATTCCGAAATTTGGTTGGATCAGGTATAACTTCCTTCATTGCGTTGGCCTTGATGAATAAGTCCATCCATGTACTTAACAACGACTTTTCCAGGATCTATTAAACACTATCGACGAGCTTCTAAAGAGCTTTCATATGTCTCGACATCCCACCCAATGTATAGGGCATTGCAGGCTTGTGTCAAAAACAACAATCTATCAACGCAGCAACAACATTTCGACCTTGCATCAAAACCAACAATTGATCAATGTAAGAGTTTCAACAATCGATCAATGAAAGAGCAGCGTCAAAATAGCTATACTCTTGAGAAAATACAGTCTACATTTAGAAAAAAACTAAAATAACTGAAGGTGTAGTCATCCGGCAACACCCAACCCTAAAAACAAGAAACACACTATGAAGCCAACCCGAGTGCAGAGGCACTCATGTAGTGCTTTGGATGGCGCTCAAATTTCAAATTGAGGATCATGCCGCAGGCTGTAGGTATCACTTAATTAAGTCGTCCTGTCAGAAATATCATTGTAAGAAGGCACATGCTCGGGGTTCAGAATGTGAAGGAATGAATGAATACACTGCATCCACAAATATATATGCCCATAGTATGGGTGACCATATGATAAATGTTGGCAGGATGGAATTAGGTTATGGAATGGAAGTCTAATAAATATTCTAAGTCGGCATTTAATAACCTATATCTTAGGATATATTGATCGGATTTGTTTTTAGTGCGATTTTTTAGAGTTTTAGGTGTTGGAATTTGGTGAAAAATTTGAGGTAAAATTTTGATTTCTGTTATTTAAATTGGTTTTTTTTTTATTGTATATATGAATTCAGCGCCCTGAAAAATCCCTAAGACACTTCGATTGTGCAAGATTAAACATCAAACTTCTATTTTCAATAAATTCCTGCCGGAATTTAGACAAATTAGACCAAAAAAACTACCATAAAAACCTTTAAAAAGTCGCATTATAGACTACTAATATATTGCTATAATAGCACGAGAGAACCAATGAAATCACATTTTTCCACGCCAAAGTTTAATGCTTATAAGTGTTATACGTGTCAAAATTTATTATACCTCTATGATACCTATCTTTTCAAGAAAAGCTCGATGCGTATACGTGTTTTAAGTGTAATTTCACCTGTCAAAATTTATTATACCTCTATGATACCTATATTTTCACGAGGGAGCCACTGACATCCATTAATTTTTTTCACGTAGATTATTTGTTCCAAAATGGTAATTGTATCAATGTATGTTCTCTACCACGTACAGAGAACGAGCAACCAGGAAAGCTGGTATTCATGGTTGCTTGCGTGGAAGCAAATTTGAAATTTTTGACAAGCAAGCCCAGCTACATTAGGAGTCTATCTGCAGACTTTTTCTTTACATAGAAATGTGTACATCATTAAGTTGACTTTGTTTGGCAATTTAATAATTCGATCAAGGTATCATATTACTTATTAACAATATTTCCAATGTTCTCTTTTGTGTAAAAGAGTCTCTAGGTTTTGACTTTTGTTTACAGTTTGAAAAATGAAGATTAAGTATAGTTTCAAGCATTCACATTTAGGTCATTGCAAGCGCAAACACGGCTTGTTGCAAATGCTTCTCCTACACGATAACGATAAGATCTTCCGCCTGCGGTAATTCATTATTATTTTTTTTTCTAAGTGTAACTAAATCTATTATGTATAAGGAAACTAGTACAATGCAGACACAGTGTCAGCTGTGGAAGCCTGAACACTGTGTATAAACGTCAAGCTTATCACCGAGTGCTTAGACTGCTCATATCGGGAAACCAGTCCTTTTAAACAACAAGTCTTAACCGCCCGCGTACGGGAAACCGGTTTGAAAAACTTAGAAACTGTAAAAGCATAGAAATAAAAACAACTGTTTTTGGACCACTGTGTGAGCTGGTCGTCCCAACAACAGAAACTGTCATAAACTATGAAACTGAACCAAAAAACCAGGAGCGCAGTGCTGAAGCTAGTCATGCGTAGGGGATGGAGGTTCTTCAATGATTCTGCAGCCAAAATATTCTCGACTGTCCTCCTCGCCAGGGTCACCTGTGTCCTTGCTCCCTTGAGATCCTTCCACGTTTTTCTGCTGCTCCTCAGGTCCGAGGGGAGAGGAGACCGGCATCGCAGCGCTTATGGTTCCAGAAGCTGGAGAGAAGAAAGCAGAGGCCGTAGAAGGGGGAGGGAAATTGGGAATTTCCTCCCTCAGGGTGACGGAGATGAGGGCCGTGAGGACAGCATTGGAAGCGGTGGGGTAAAATTTGAGTTCCGCATGCTGCGAGGATTGTCTGAAGGTAGGGCGGAGAGGTGCGGGAAGGACAGCCCGGGAGGAAGTGCCACCATGAACAGCAGCCTGAGAGGGAGGGGGCAGGGTGGCAGCTCCAGGAGCTGAAGCCGAAACGCCAACACGTCGACGCCCTCGACCTTTGCCACCGCGCGAAGTCAGAGAAGGGTCCGGAGAATCATCAGAAGGAAAATTGCTAGGAGGAGGCTGACTGTCACCTCGGCTGAGGCCACGTCGGGCCCTCATTCTTTCTCGGAGACGCGGCATTACCAAACCGAAACCACAGGGGCGAGCGGGAGCGGGAGGTAAAACAGTATAGTCCAGGGGAGTAGAGCAATTGACTGCAGGAGTAGCGAGACAGAGAAGACCCGGAGCGGCGGGGGAAACAGGCGGGGGTTCACGACGCTGGAGCGCACCACCTCTGAACATGAAATTGAAATGACAGTGGGGGCTTTGAGTATAATGGATACCTGGAGCCGGCTCGATGCAGGCCTGCAAGGAACAGCGCCGCCCTGTCGACGTTTTCTCGTTGGCCTCAAGCGTACCAGAGCTGCAAATTCCGAACAACGGGGTAGGCGCGCTCACCGCACCAAAGGCCTTATCTGCATCGTTCAACTGAGCCATCGAAGAATGCAACACCGCCATAACCTCCCTCCAATTGAGCCGACCAAGGTGGGTTGATATCGCGCGATCGGATTCATTAATTGCAGAGTTATTACATATGCCGGGAGCCATGTGGGCTGCCCAGGCTCTTTCCATGGGGAAATGCGCGGGGTAGCGCTCCCCCATCGGAACCTTAATCAGCCGGATCCGGCACAGGTTGGTCCTGACGTACCAACAGTGTGCAATTCTGTAGCAGTGCTTCATCATGGATACAGTTGAAGGTGCCATGAGTGAGGTTGCTAATACTTTCGGTTCCAAGATTGGCCAAGAGGTCTGCAACCCTATTGCCTTCCCTCTTTACGTGCTTGAAAGAGATCGCTCTGTGTTGCAAGAGCCACTTGCTTAACCTGTTGATTCTGGCCTCAAGACGCCAACTGTGAGACACTTTCTCTGAATTGGTGCCCCAAAGAAGCCTCTGGGAGGCGTTGATAAGAACTTGAGAATCTCCCTCTGTAATAATGGGAAAGAGGTTATAATGGTGCGTAAGACAGAGGCCTTGCCATAATCCCTCCAATTCAGCGGAGTTATTGGTGTCCCAACCAATGGAACCATAAAAGATGAATTGAGTTTCACCTTTATAATTTCTGACTATTCCCCCGAATCCAGCTGGGCCAGGATTCCCTTTTGAAGGGCCATCGAAGTTGAGCTTGTAAACACCTTCCGGGGGAGGAGACCAATGCAAGGGAGGATCGAGAGGAGAGCGGACCTTGAGGGAGGGGCGAAACGGAATTTGAAGGTTCCAATTCTGCCAGATGGTGATTTCTTTGGGAGTTTTAGGGAAATCTTCTTCATTCCAGGAACAGAGAGCCAAGGATTCCTGAAGGTTGGAGCAGAAGGAGAGCCAGAGAGGATCAAGGGGGGTGGTTTGATTTTTAAAAATACGCCGATTACGCTCTTTCCATAGAGACCAGAAAACAAGGCCCGGAAGAAGGATCCAGAGGGCATTGAGGATGGGAGAAGAGTAGGGGCAGCTAGGCCAGAAACGAAGAATCATGGTGATATCCCCAGTAGGTTTGTTCTTCTGGCAGCGAAAGCAGCATTTTTCCCACAAGGAGTTAGCCAGAGGGCACAGCAAAAGGAGATGCTGGATAGTTTCCACATTTTGCAGACAATTAGGACATTGGGACGGTCCAGTGAAACCTCGTTTGACAAGATTGTCCCACGTGAGGATTCTTTTGTGGCTTAGAAGCCAGAGAAACGTGGATATTTTGGGCCAAGTCAGCTTGTTCCAGATCAAGGTCCAAAGAATATCTCGGGGCAAGGATATAGGATGCAGAAGAGAGTAAGCTTCTTTTGTGGTATACATTCCTCTGGTGGAGTAGCCCCATCTGAGAATGTCATGATCCTCAGATCGTCTTATTTGGCGGCGATGAAGCTCTTTGCTGAGAGATTCCAGATCAAGCTCATGCGCTTGAGGAGCTATATTCTGAGGAGGCTTCCATTGTCTGAAGTCGTTGTTGTCATTAGCAATCCAGTGTTGACAGACCTTTGCGTCCTGATCCATTTTGTTACCTCCCATGTTGATGCTGGGGAGGAGATCTATAAGAGGAGTTTGCTGCCAAGAATCGTGCCAGAATCTTGCATAACTGCCACTGCGAATTTCCCAGAAGCAATTTTGCTGAATGAGCTGATGGTGTTGCCTAGCAGCGTTCCAAATAAGGGAACCTGTTTGTCTCGGAACCATTCTGATCAGATCGGCAGGGGGTCTGTTATTAGCATATTTGGCAATCCAGAGCTTAGCCCAAGGAGTGTGAGGTTTAGAAATCCAATTCCACCAGATACGAGCTGCCATCACTTCATTGCTGTGGCTGGGATCTCTGAGATTGAGGCCACCAGCTTCCTTGGGAGAGCAAACCGTGTCCCAGTTCACAAGAGCCCACTTCCGATTTCGACCAGAGGAGCCCCATAAAAAGTTCCGTTGCAAGGCTCTGATTTGCTTTAAGACCCACTTGGGAGCAGCTAGAACGGAGAAGAGATAAAGGGGAATGGATTGGAGCACTGCTTTGATAAGAATGAGCCTGCTAGGAAGGTTTAGGGCTCTGTAAGTCCAGGAGGCCAGTCTGGCTTCCAATTTGTCCAGGAGCTTGACCCATGAGGAGTTCCTGATGGCAAAGTCAATGAGGGGGGCACCCAGATACTTGTCAGGAAGAGTAGCAATGGAGAAGCCAAGGATGCGAGCAATATTGGCTTGAGTGAGGGGGGGGTGTTGAAAAAGAACACTTGGGATTTGGATTCATTAATAGTGAGACCAGAGGCAAGAGAGAAAAGGTGAAGTAAGTCATTAAAGGAGCGAGCTTCTTGAACAGAGGGGTGACCAAAGAGCATGTTATCATCCACAAATTGCTGGTGGGTGGTGGTAGGAGCGCCATGGAGGGAAATGCCTCGTAACTTATGGTGCTGAACTTCTTTATGAATCAAACGCCCCAGGCCTTCCACCATGAGAACAAATAGAAAGGGGGAGAGAGGGTCCCCTTGCCTAATGCCTCTAGAGGGATGAAAAGGAGTGGAAGGAACACCATTGACCAAAATGGAGAAGGAGGGGGAGGAAATAAGGCTCATAATCCATCTGATCCACATCGGATCAAAGCCAAAAGCATTTAAGATTTGCTGAATATAACTTCAATTAAGTTTATCAAAGGCTTTTGAGAGATCAATCTTAAGAAGCATACCTGGCTTTCGGCAAACTTTTAGAGAGTGCATAATTTCATGCGTTAAAATTATGCCATCCAGAATTTGGCGCCCTTCAACATATCCCGTCTGCTCCGGAGAGATGAGGAGTGGAAGGAGAGGCTTGAGCCTGTTGGCGATGACTTTGGAGATAAGTTTGTAAATAACATTGCAAAGAGCAATAGGCCTGAATTTATCCGGTTTGCTCAGTTGGTCCTCCTTAGGAACAAGCGCTATAAAAGTAGTGTTGAGAGAGGGCAAAATCCAGTGCATGGCTCTTAACTCTTCAACCAGCTGCCAGACTTCAGATTTGATGAGATCCCAGAAATAGTGGAAGAAATTAGAGGTAAAACCATCTGGCCCTGGAGCTTTGCCATCCTTGAACTGCGCCATAGCCTCATCCACTTCTTGGGGGGAGACTGGACGAAGAAGCATCTGGTTATGCTCAGCTGTGACCAGTTTTGGAATGAGCTGTGCGATTTGGTTGATGGCAAGTTTTCGATTTATGTGAGGCTCTTGCTGAATGCCCTTAAAATAGTCAATCAGTTCCTTCTCCATTTCCTCGTGTTTCTCTGTCTTCTCTCCCTGCTGGTTGATTATGTGGCTAATCCTGTTTTGCATCCTGCGCTGTATGGTGGAGGCGTGGAAGAACTTGGTGTTCCTTTCACCCTCCTTTAACCATCGTACTCTAGACTTTTGCTTCCAAAGGATTTCTTCCTGTTTGTATCGTTCCTCAAGCTGAGTTTGGAGATTAGACTCCTTGGTGGCTAATTCCTCTGTTCGCCCCTTGGAGATGAGTTCCTGCTGCACCTCATGCATCTGTTGCTCGAGAATCTTCTTTTCCTCGAAAATATTGCCAAAGATGGACCGATTCCAGTGCTTGATTTGCCCTTTGAGGAATTTTAGCTTTTGCTGGAATTGATACATTTTTGAACCTTTGGGCGATTGAAAATTTCTCCAAGCAGTATGTATTAGCTCCTTGAAGGAAGGATGAGTCAACCAGAAGGCTTCGAATCTGAAGGGTTTCTTTAGCTGGGATCCTATATTTTGCCACTGCAGAAGAATGGGCCAATGATCCGATCCAGCAAAGGGCAGGATTGCGCTGGAGATGTCTCCCCCCGTGTGAATAGCGTTGTCAGAGATAAGGAATCTGTCCAACTTGGAAGCAATTTGCTGTCCTCCTACACGTCTATTGCTCCAGGTGAAGATGCCATTGGAGAAGGGGAGGTCAATCAACCAGCTGTTATTGATGAAGTTTTTGAAATGGCTGCTTTCCAGGTCAGATCTGGGGCGTCCTCCAGTTTTCTCATCCGCTCTTAGGATCATATTGAAATCGCCTCCAACTATCCATAGAGGGTGGGATCTATTGGCGTTGAGGTGCGCTAAAGTGTCCAGGAGAGCTGTCTTATTATTCTGCTCTTGAGGAAAATAAACATTGGACAGATGTCCATGTATGTTAGTGCCTATAGGGTGAAAAGTGGCTTGAATGAGATTGTGCCCTGCATGAAAGTTATTTAGCTGCATGGAGCGAGTATCCCAGGCAATTGCCAGTCCTCCAGAAGCCCCGGAGGCATCGACTGCTACTGAACTGCTGCTAGGCCAGACTTTTGACAGTATGGCTCCTAGCAGATTACTGTTACATTTGGTTTCCTGGAGGAAGAGGATTTGAGGTCCTTCCTTCTGAATCATGGATTTTATCATTCGAACCTTTCCAGGGGCATTTAGCCCTCTTACATTCCATGAGACTAGCTTCATGGAGAACTGGTATTCAGTGGTTGGAAAAACCGGGTCAACTTGGGATAATTCCCTGATTCCACCAACATCGCCCCTATCTGAATGGTGCGCTGCCATTCTGGTTTTCTACCTCTCTTTTTATTTTCCTTCAAGACCTTCAAACTGTCCCAATGACTGCCTGGCTGTACTCCCAATTTCTTGTGCTGATGAGCTTTGGTTAGGACCACCTCCAGGGACTCGATTTGATGAGGCTAGATTTTATCGAATTCTTTCTTTCGGCAAGCATCTTCTAGACTGAATAGATCAAGGTTCCCCACATCGAAACTTTCCGAATCTTCATCCATGCGGGATGTCTGCGAGCTTTCCTGAGGGGAAGTGCTTTGCAAAACTAGGTTGGGAGAAGGATCTTCGAGGTCCATAGTATGAGGGTTCCATGAAACTTGTTTCTGCTTGGGGGATGGGGCGTTTTTAGGAGGGAGGGTCGAAGGCAAAGAGCCTTGGGCGGGATCTAAGATGGAGGTAGTGATAGGAGAAGTAGGGGGGGCAGACTGAGCCGGGGGAGGGGGATCAGCAGGAGAATCTTCATTCAAAGCCTCTGGCTGAGCTAGGGCTGCAAAACTGTTACTCGTGGAGGGAGCAGAATTGGAAGAGCTGGGTTTAGGGCCGGATTGAGCGGCTTTCTTGTTATTCCTTCTTCTGGAAGGAACCTTGGTGAATCCATCCTTATCTTCTTTGTCTTCAGCGCTAAGGCTTTTAGATTGGGCAATAAGAGGGCAATCTCTGAAGAGATGCCCATGAGCATGGCATCTTCTGCAACGAAAAGGCACATGCTCATAATCTAACGGTTGAACCCATTCATAATCATCATGAAACAAACTTACCGCGTCTGGAAGAGCTCTGTCTAGCTGCATATACACACAGATTCGAGCGTAGGAGGTGTATCTTCGTAGCTTCGTTTCTTCAGCAACTTTGATGAACTCTCCCAAGCCTGATCCAATCGCTTGCAAGGACTCCTCATCCCAATATTCCAGAGGCAACGAGTAGAGTCGAATCCAAACTGGGGCCCAGTTGAAATTCTCCTGATCTGGATTGAACCTTTCGATCCAGTTGCGAAGATAAAGCCCTGCTGAGTTGAAGAAATAGGGGCCTCCGTCCATAACCCTATTTCTGTCCTCGATGCAGTTGAAGTCGGCAGTGAAGAAGCCTTTGGGGCCTAGCTGCAGGCTCACTTGCCCTTTGGGCTTCCATTTAGACGCTATCCATCCCTGAAGGGCTCGCTCAGTTGGCCAAAACCCTATGAATTTTCCTATGAGAGCATGATCTCTCATGTACTGGATTCTGGCGTTAATCCGATGGCTGGGCAGATCTATTTTGGGTCTTTCTTGTGCAATTGGTTTGCAGGTAGTAGATGTTGCTTGCGGCACCGTCATTTGTGGATTGGAGGTCGTGTGCGTGTTATCCTCGGATTCCTGCGCTGTGGCCGGATCCTTCATCGTCTGATCAGTTTCGTTTGTCGTACCTTGATCTCTGGCAGGGAGAGGCGGACCACCTCCCCCCCTAGCTTGTTCCATTGCTACGTGCTATGCGCAGCCGTTTGCAGAAGAGGGCGCCGACAGGGATAACCGTGTTGCAGGGGAAGGGTTTTTCAAAGCGAGAGCGCTAGAAACCCTAGCAGAGCGCATTTCACTCCGGTAATTCATTATTATTACATTTTATTATTACATCTGATTTCCAGCAATGTCATTAAAACTCATTATTATTATCATTAACATAACAAATCAAGTCAAGATTCAGCGAATAAGTGGATGAAATCGGATTGATATTTTCCATAATTGAACATTTATGCTTAACATTGTCTTGTCCGATCACCTGATTCACGTCAGATTGTCTTGTCCATTTATAGCACACAACACTGCAAATGGTACGATCGAACATTACAAATGTCTTGTCCAATCCCATTGACGTCAGATTGTCTTGTCCATTTGCAGCGCACTACACTACAAATGGTACGATTGAACACTGCAAATCCACAATGGCTCATAGAAATGGAAGTGTCTTTTGTTCTAAGAAATAGAAGCTGAGGGGACAGCTCTCTCCGGCGACCCCGCAGCTTTCCGAATAAGAGGTAGACCGCGCCCAAGGAACTCCAAATAGTGGCGGCACCATTAGGACGCCGGCCCATGAACAGGAAGAGGCATGAGGTTTGAAATTTGAAATTAAATCCATAGAAACTCAAAGCTCGACCATTTATTGATTCCTGCAACTGAATTGCTTATTCTCTCCGCGAATATAGATATGCTCAAGGCTGGAACTTTCGAAGGCATGGTGAGCCTACAGGACAGTCCGCGGAATGACTGCCCTGGTATTTGTTTGCCCAAATCTTTTTTTTTTCATATTTTGGTTATGTTTTGAACATGGGTTGATTGCATAATTTATTTTTGCAGAGGTGTAGTTGGATATATCGCAGGGAACTGCAAAAAAATTGACATCAGGTGATGGGTAATTGAGTGAGTTTTAGCAAGAGATAGTTCAATTGTCTGCAATTTGGAATGCATATCATTTGTTCATTAATTTATTTTTGGAGAGCCGGAATATTTGGGAGATCGATGAAGGTGAAGCAAATAAGGTATTATGCAGAGAAGAGACCCCATAAACCCCCCCGGCATAAGATCCTGCGATATGAAACCTTTGCTCACATCCAAAAACCATTTCTTAATAATGTAAGGTTGCATTAACCATGTATTGGTGTTGATTTCTGAAGCCCTCCATTCTGCTCAGATATAGCTCTTATTTTTAATATGATTTTGTTAAACTCTGCGGGTTTAATATGAATATGAATGAAGAAAAATAAGATTTTGTTAATCTCTGACTTTTTAATGTTTTTAATATGACTAAAGAGTGATTTCACAAGTTTACACATGTAAATAAGATTTTGTTAATATCTAAGTTTTTTAATGTTTTTAAGATGACTAAATAGTGATTTCGCAAGTTTACACATGTAATATCAAAATTTATGCAATAAAATTTATGATTTATGGAATCCATTATTGGTTTGGAAAAGTTTTTTGGTTTGGAGTTCTAATTTAACTATTTTGATTATTTGATTATCTAAATGAGTGAATGGATTTTTTAAATAAAGAAAATTATTAATTTTAAATAAATTTTATTTTTTCATGTTTTTTTTAATAGCATTAAGGAGTGATTTCATAGGCTCATAAACATAACATGAAAATTTATATTAATTATGACTAGTGTGGCATATATTTTTTGTTTTAGAAATTTTTTAAACGATTTTAATTATTAGTAGATATAGTTGGTATTATATTTTTTACTCAAAATAATTCAAGTTTTGAACATCAACTATTATTAACTATTATTTTCATGTATTAACTATTATTTTCTTGTTTTATTTAAATGGAGTTACTTATTATTTTGATGTAATATTAGATAAGGAGTTACTTATTATTTTGATGTTATATTTGCTTTTTTTTTGTAAATTTCGTAGTACTTTTCTATTTTAAAATTTTTAAAGAGCAAGTTGCTATACATATTCTATCATTTATGGTAACTTCAATCTGTCTGAAGGAAACCAGGTCTGTTGGCCACCGAACAGAGTTAAAGGATAACCAAAATTGATATTTTTTTTCCTTCTAGTGACGGCTTTTATCACTTTACTATGTCCATAACATTTACAACTGAAACAGAAACTATACTATTAACTGCAAAAAAACATGAAATGAAGCTATAAATCAGAAGAATCCACAGGGGCTAGGTCCTTCGCTGTGGAACCTAGCAATTCCACTTGCTGCATGCTTTGAAGTTGACACTCAATTCTCCCATATTGACATTTGCTTGGATCTGTGCTTAGCCATCTCATGAATGTATTGCTTTATCTGTTGAAGTTCAAAAAGGTTATATTATGGAAGGAGGTACTTACTTTTACGTTGTACTTCGAAAATAATTTGGTTACATGTATTTATAATACAGATAAATTGTGAAATTCAAATAAAATTAAGGAAAAAAAATTAATTGTATTGAGAAATTTGTTTTTATATATATTTGAATTTTGTTGATGTTTAAGAGTTAAAGGGGTTTGATATAGTGAGGAATGAAATATATTTATATTTGGCTGAAAGATTATCTGCTTAAAATTTTAGATCTAGTTAACTATTTAAAAGAACAAGGTCCTTCATGTATTTTGTTAACAATCAAGCTTATTATTCGAGATCACATGAGTTTGCCAAAGCTTTCCGAAGGCATCCTCGTTTAAGTGTATATTTCCATTGTGCCCCCAGAACTAATCTCTCCTACCCATTTCCTTTTCCTTTTCTCGTACTTTCCCCAATTCTCCCTTACCATTGCAACTTTGTAAAAGGGGATTTCTCCCTGATATCCTCATAAATATGTGTCAACGAATAACTAGTGTGCTTGTTGGGTGAGATCCTACTACAGTAACTTTCTTATGTACCTAACATTAATGTAGCCCAAATATATACTTACTTCATTTGATTAAATGATATCATGGTAATTCAATAAAAGTCATTATTAATTATACTTTTCTCTTATTACATATAATTAAAGTAGTTTAATATATATATATATATATATATATATATATATATATATATATAAACATGGTAATAAAATAATTATAAAACTTTATCAACATAATACTAGATAATTAGTTATTAATTATTTTGTTCTATTTCAATATAAATCATTCTTATCTCTTATCACATGCAATTAAATTGTTTTAAACATAATGCAAGGATAAAATGATGTATGTTTTTAAAAAAAATAATGAAACAATAGTGAAATCCTACCAATTTAGTTAATAATTATTTATATATTTTTAGAACTATTAATAAAACTTAAGTTATTATTTTTTAACTAATTAAAATCTTATTACATTATTCTATGATTATGATAATGAAATTGGTTAAAAAATTAAAACGCATCTAACCGTTTTCAAATTATATATACTTAATACATTTATGATATTTCAGAATCTTTTATTTCATTGAAAATGTGTTCATTTTTATAATGTGTTAGAAACTTTAGAATCTTTTATTTCATTGAAAATGTATGCATTTTTATAATGTGTTTAGAAAGTCACATTGAAGGGTTTTGAAGATGAAGACTTTATTAGATTTATTTTGTGATATGTGTAAATATATATTTTTTTTTATATGAAGAATTTATTAGATTTATTTTGTGATTTGTAAATATTTTTTTTATATTGTTAAATATAAATTAGTTAAAATTAAATAAATATGATTAATATTTTGATTTAAATTAAAGTTTACTTGGTTTTATATTTAAAAATTGTGAAATGAATGGAATATTAATATATAAATGAAATATATATTAATAATTAATTTTATCAATATTCATAATATTTTATTAAAAAATATTAATTATTAATAATAACTTAATAATGATAAAATAAACATAAATAATTAATTATTATTTAAATAATAATAATAATAATAATAGTGTAGAATATAAGGTGAAAAGCTGCTTTGTTAAGATATTTTATGGTAAAAAAAGTCATTGGTTCGAAAGTTTATAGGAAAAATCTAATCCATGCTAAGGTTGGGTGTGATCCCAAGTGTTTTTGACAACTTAGATACACTTAGGTTACTCAAGCCATAGGTTAGGTTTGTGAATCATCTCAAAACTCACATTACTTGACAAAAAAAAAATGTTTTGGTTTTCAAAATTTTAATTTAATTGTCAATCATTAGTAGGTGGATGGTAGAGATTTAACCTCCATGAAATATTTTAGAATAGTGAGTTGTATATGCAAATCAAATGCATTCTCTAACTATAATTTATAGTTTTTGGACACTATCTCACGACATATTTTTTTGTCAAATATTCAATTTTTATTTTTTAAAATGAGTTTTTGACTACATATATGAAGTTAGCACCCTTAGAAACTCTTGGGTCACTTGGATTGTAGAGCATTCAAATCCTTGATTCCAACAATCCTTCTCAGATTATGGGAAAATTCAACTAGCAAATATGCCCCAAAAAGCTTCAAAGCTTATAATAGATGGACAGCTACCAAATTAAAGGTTGAGTTTCATCTCCAAAGTAGGTATGCCCTTTTTTCTTTTTAATTAAACTGGTTAATTAAAAAAATGTCATATGAATAAGTAACATATGAAGTGAGTTATAACTTTTTTGGCATGTGACAATGATAACCTAGGGTATTGGCCACCGACATTGTAAGAATCTCCATGTTAAAATGAGAGTAAATCTCCATGGTTAAGATTCTTATTAAATATATAGGTCTAACTTATATTATTATAATAATAATAATGTTATAATTTAATTAGTTTTTATGATTTTTTTTAAATTTTAGCAATGCAAAATGTATCATGTAGTAAGGTAAGGAATTTGATGTTTATTATGAATTGATGACAATTAACATTTACTAGACATTTAATTTATATATTTATGTTAATTAATTAAATATAATACTTATTAGAAATATGAATCCTATTTTGATTTTTTTATAAGATACTTTAACTGTACAAACCACTTGATTTTTTTATAAGATACTTTAACCATATATACCAATCGATTATTTTTTTTTAAGATACTTTAACCATACATACCATTTGATGCATTGTTATTAAATTGTATGACATTCCAATGTTGCTAATGATTTACTCATGAAACTTTTTTTTTTTTTTTGGTGCATTACCAATGAGAATCAACTTTTTTTTTTTTTTTTATATACACCACTAATATCAATATACAAAGTTGTATAGTTTTTATTCTTTTGTCGCAATTTATGTTAAAAAAAATATAAATTTTAAAGTTGCATACTATGTATTTTTTTAACATAATTTAAGCAATGGACATTTTGATACAAATACACAAATGGAATGTTTACAATGCAAACACAAAAATGAAAAGTTATAAAGGGCCATACAAATTACACAAGTGTAATGTTACAAAATATATACAATGCATTCACCAACAAAAGATAATTTAGATTAGGGTGATGCAAATTACACAAATGTAATATTACAAAATGTATACAATGCATTAATAAACATGAGATAATTTACACAAGGGTGATGTGATTTGCAATGCAATAGGAATTATAGAAATGTGTTTGTGATGCAAAAAGAAATGTGGGTGATACAAATTATGATGCAAATTAATTTTATGAGCCTAAAACATAACACATCTTATTATTATTGAGGATATTTGCAATAGGAATTATAGAAATATTTTTGTGATGCAAAAAGAAATGTGGGTGATACAAATTATGATGCAAAGTAATTTTATGAACCTAAAACATAACACATCTTATATTATTAGAGATATTTATAACACTAAAATTAAATTAAAATTGATAAATTTTATTTTATTGGTGATATTTGTGACATTAATTATAATCCTAAAAATAACAAATTTCAATGCACTTAAATATATTTAATTTGTATTATGGAATATATATATATATATATATATATATATATATATATATTTGCAATACACACTAAATAAATATAAATTAATTATAAATATGTTTATATAAATTAATTATAAAGATGTTTTACTATTGAGATATGTCAACAACAAAAGTATTTTAACAATATGAACAAGTATTACATAATATACTATCACATAATTGTTAATATTCAAATCATATTTCTTAACTTTTAATAAGAAATATAATACCAACCTTTTCCACTAATAAATTTATATATATATATATATATATATATATATATATATATATATATATATATATATATGAAATTATTTGATATAAATCATATGAATCTATAATTATCAAACCAAAAACAAATAAATTTTAAAACAAAAAATATATGCCACACTCATAATAATTAACATAAATTTTCATGTTATGTTTATGAGCCTTTGAAATCACTCTTTAATACTATTAAAATAAATATGAAAAATTAAATTTTATTAAAAATAATAATTTCCTTTATTAAACTAACCCATTCAACCATATAGATAATCAAATAATGGAAATGGTTAAATTAGAGCTCCAGACCAAAAAAATTGTTCCAAACTAGTAATGGATCCATAGATTTTATTGCATAAATTTTGATGTTACTTGTGTAAACTTGTGAAATCACTCTTTAGTCATATTAAAAACATTAAAAACTCAAAGATTAACAAAATCATATTTTTCCTTAATCATATTAAAAACGTAGAGTTCAACAAAATTATATTAAAAATAAGAAGGCTATGCATGTGAGCAGAAGAAATTTTATGGAGGGATTCAGAAATCAACACTAATACATGGTTAAGGCAACACTACATTATTAAGAAATGGTTTTTGGATGTGAGCGAAGGTTTCATATCGCAGGATCTGATGCTGGGAGGTTTATGGGGTCTCTTCTCCGCATACTACTCTACTTGCTTCACCTCCATCGACCTCCAAAACATTCCCGGTCTTGAAAAATAAATCACTGAGAAAAACATATGCAGCCCAAACTGCAACCAATTGAACCATCTCTCGCTAAAACTCACTCAGTTGCCCATTACCTGATGTCAACTTTATTGCAGTTGCCTGATACACATCCAACCACACCTTTGCCAAATTAAATTATGCAATCAACCCATGTTTGAATCATAACCAAAATATGAAAAAAAAAAAATTATTTGGGTAAACAAATACCAGGGCAATCATTCCACACACTGTCTAGACTCACCATGCCTTCGAAAGTTCTAGCCTTGGGCATATCTATATTAGCTGAGAGAATAAGCAGTTGAGTTGCAATAATCGATAAATAGTCGAGCTTTGAGCGTAGAAAAGCATCATTGGCGGGAGTTATATCTATGGATTCAATTTCAAATTTCAAACCTCATGCCTCCTTCGTGGTCTGTGCCTCCTGCTAGCTGGTCGACATCCTAATGGTGTCGTCGTCGTGCAGGGTGCAGTACCATCAAGCCCCTATACTCACATCAACTCAAGTCAGCACTCAAATGGAGGAAACGGATACCGTTTAGAGTCCCTTGGGCAGGGTCCACCTCTTACATGGAAAGCCGCAGGGTCGCAAGAAAGAGTTGTCTCAGCGCTGTCTTATTGGCTTTCATTTCTTCTAACAAAAGACATTTCTCATAAAAATATGATGTTTCAATAAAAAGGAAATAAAATTTTTAAAAAATAATAATGATAATAAATTAATTGATTAAATTTTTTTATAATGTTAACCTTCCTTCAATATTTATTCAAAAGGCAAGTTAATTAATCGTCATACGAATTTTGTTTTTTTAAAGAGCCGATTATATTAAAATCGTTATGTGGCAGCTAAAAATAGCACTTAAGAAATCAAATTGACGCAGATAATTACACAGATAGAACGAATCGCCATAGTTGGGCGTTGAAATTGATGTTAAGAAACGTAGCTACAAGCACAACCATGTGACATTTTAAAGTTTTTTTAAATGAATTTTGTGTTTTAAATTTAAGGGGCAGATTAATTTGATAATACAGTTATTTGTGTTTTCATAAAATTTGTATTTAAAACGTATAAAATTTCAAATATATTCTAATGAGATGCATTGACACCGAAAAAGCCATCAATTAATGTGATAACACCCCACGCGAAGATTTCCTTCTTTGCAACACTCAATAAAAATATTTTATATTTTAATAATCGAAACTTCTCTCGCATGTATTATGTAACAAAGGATGGAATTTCGAAAGTCACGATCCCTATGACGGTTTCACCATAAATGCTTAAAATTTGGGAGGCGCATCAATTATAAAGGGAGTAGTCTAACGAGTTTACAATTTCGACTTTGTTTTACGAGTCTTTTTCTCGCTGGTTATTGTTTTCTGTTTCTAAGTAAGCGCAATGGGCGCATTTGCCTTCGTCTCCGTTTTCTCTTTTATCGTGGTCATTTTCTCAGTTTCACACTGTTAGAAGGTTGGGTTAGCTCATTAAATTGTAGGTAAGCGTAATGGGCTCACTCGCCTCTGTCTCCCCTCTCTCTTTTATCATGGTCGTTTTCTCAGTTTCACACTGTTAGAAGGTTGGGTAGGCTCATTAAATTGTTACACACTGTTAGAAGGTTGGGTCAGCTCATCATCAATTTGAGTAAGAAAAGTATTGAATTACAGAAAGCAAAAAAAAGAAGAAGCTAGTGATCCTATAGACTATTTTTAGTCCAGTGGACGTTTTTTCCTCCTTACATCATCCTCCATTTCTTATCAATGCGCTGATTAGATGACATATATAAAATTATCATGCAATGAATTCATGGATTCCATGAATCGATAGATTTGAATGGAATAAAAGACAGGATTTCAAATTTAAATTTGAATGGCACAGAAAAGGCGAGCTTCAAAATTAAATTTAGCAGACATGGTAACACGCTGATGTGGAAAATCAAAGAACATGTTGTTCACAAACTCTGCGAGCTTTTGCACATTTTGACATGCGCCAACAGTGGCAATCTTCTTCCTGTAAGTTCTCTTGATTGAGAGAGCCAACAATGTAGAGACAAGGAAATTTTGGCAACATATGGTTTCTAAGACAGAGCACGGTAATAGCCCTTTCTTCTACCATCGTTCTGGAGTGACAGCACATGTTGGATCTATCCACTGAACAGATGTATCCATTTACTGGGAGTTGCCACAATAATAGAAATTAATGTCAGCTCTAGTCGTGAATAAGTGTTAGTCAATGAATTGCCGCAATGTCAATCACTGAACTGGAGCAATGGGTTGGAAGGCTAATGGAAGCCACTAGCACCTAGGGAAGACGTCTTTGGAACAATTTTTTTGCACTCACTATACAATGGTAGTGACAAAGCAGGCCTATGTGTTGTTGAATAACCATAATAAAGTTGTTGGAATTTCTGAATAATTCCTTAACATATAGAAGAAATAAAATTCTTCAACTTAACACGAAGATTTAATTAAAATGCAGACAGAGATATGCAGAACATAAATTTCATTAATAAAAACTAGATTGTTACAAAATGAGAACTTCAGAACTGCAGCATTTTGGATTTACAAAAAAAATGACTTTTATGACTGCTACACACATAGTGCTATTCAAATTCTACTCTCTACCTTTTTAACTGCTACACACATAGTTTTCATCTCTATGTCTTCTTTCTTTTTGTCTCTATGTTTTCTGCCTTCGGGCTTTTTATCTTAATACACAGTCAACTCTATATTCTTTTATTTTCACAGCATACTCTTTATACCATGCCCATGGCATATGTATATCTTTTACTTTTCATTATAATAATAATATATATTGTAAATATAATATATTTACAATATATATATATTACATAAAGTTTATAACCAAAGTTTAAAACATGTAAAATATTCCGCGGTAAAAATAAATTTAACCAATGTAAAACCTTTAACACATACATTGTCGTAAATAAAAACAAATCAAAAAATTGAAATAAAAAAATTAAAGACTTTATGCTTTCCGGGGGATGCTCGAAAGACCTCCCCATGAGTTCCCTTATCCCCCCAGAACTGCTTTGGTTTGTAAAGTGGTGGGTCCAGTGATGGGTGACGTCATTTCTTCTGAGGGATCATCTTCCTCCTTCGCTGCTCAAGTTTGCTACCTCCCGAAATGTTGTTGGCGATCAAATCAAAAGTGGTAAGTCAAACTGGTTAGTGCATAATTTATTTCTGGTGGGTGAATCATTAAGTGTGGAGGAGACTGGTTGCGTGAAGATCAGAAGCTGGAGATTGTTGCCGCCGCTTCTGTCCTTTAGCATTCCCATAAAAATTAACTCTATCGTCCTGCATCTGTGTGACAGTTGGAATTAAATTCCAACACTCCCCCTTAATTTCAACTGCTCAACTTTCTTCCATGCCTAGACATTTTCTGTAATAATTAAAACTTTTCTGCCCCAATGGTTTTGTCAATATATCAGCAAACTTCTCATCTATTCTATAATGTTGTAAAACAATTTCACCATTGTTCACTAATTCTCTGATGTAGTGATACTTGGCATCAATGTGTTTCGTTCTCTTATGAAACGTCGAATTTTTTGGCAATGATATTGCTGAGTTATTATCACAATAAATTATTGTCTTTTACCTGTTCATGACACAAACTCCTCAACATTCTTCTCATCCAAACTGCTTGACACACTTTTACTATAGCTGCCACATACTTTGTCTCTACTGTAGATAAAGCCACAATTGACCGTTTCTTAGAAGCCCATGAAATGGCTCTTGAACCCATATGAAAAACATAACCAAAGGTGTTTTTCTGGTCATCTATACTTCCAGCCCAATCTCTGTCAGTATATCCAATTAACTCAAAATTTTCTGAAGTTGTATATAAAATTCCATACTTCTTTGTTCCTTTCACATTTCTCCGAATTCTTTTTGCTGTTTGCCAATGTGTCTCATTTGGCCTTTCCATAAATCTGAAAATTAAACTCACAACATGCATAATATCCGGCCTAGTTGCAGTCAAATACATGAGGCTGCCAACTATGCTCTTGTACAAACTAAGATCAAAATCCTTATTGTTGTCCTCTTTGCTTAAGTTCAATCCCATCACTGTAGGAGTAATTTTTGCCTTGCAATCCTACATATTAAATCTTTCCAAAACTTCATTCACATACTTCACTTAAGAAATAAAAATTGTATTTTAATTTTGCTCTACTTCTATTCCTAAGAAGTATCTCAACAATCCCATATCAGTCATCTCAAATTCATCCTTCATGACTGTTTTAAAATTCTCAATTAGGTAAGCATCATTACTTGTGAATATAACATCATCAACATACAAAACAACAATGAGCATATTACCATCTTTCTCCTTGATGTATAATGTGGGTTCTCCTTCACATTTCTCAAACCCATTTTCCAGTAGATAGACATCTATCCTACTGTACCATGCTCTTGGTGCTTGTTTCAGCCCATAAATAGCTTTCTTCAATCTGCAAACTTTGTGCTCTTGATCTTCTTTCTCATAGCCCAAAGGTTGTTCAACATAAACCTCTTCCAGAAATATTCCATTTAGGAATGTTGATTTCACATCCATTTGGTAAACTTTCCACTTGTGTTGTTCTGCTATGGACAACACTGCTCTTACTGTTTCCATTCTTGCAACTGGTGCAAAAGTTTTCTCATAGTCTCTTCTTTGTTGCTGCTTGTAGCCTTTGACAACAAGTCTTGCCTTGTGTCTTTCAATCTTGCCTTCAACATTTCTTTCGGTCTTATAGACCCATTTCACTCCAATTACTTTCTTACATTTTGGGAGATCAATCAATTCCCATGTCTTATTTTTCTCTATGGCTTTCATTTCTTCATCCATAGCATCTATCCATTTCTCATCTTTTACGGCTTTTTCAAAATGAATAGGATCCTCTACATGACAGTACAATGCAAATAAAGAGTTCATACCTTCATTTATTGTCTCTTTCTCATAAATTTCGTTCACATTTCTGAATCTGGTTCCTCTTTCACTTGGTGAACTTGTGCTTGTAGAAGCACTCAAATCTGCTCCTTGTGGTGTGCTTCGAGAAGCACTGTTATCACTTCTCAAGGGTGTTCTCATTCCTGCTTGCGGTGTCCCTTGCTGTCCTTGTGTTGATGGAGGTGGTGCTGCTAATGAGGTGTTTCTTTCAGCCATTTTTTCCTCATCATCATCATGAGACAAACAACTTTTAACATTCCTTGTTTTCCCTATGCTTCTATCCCAAGCTTCTTCCTCAATGAACTGTACATCTCTGCTTATAATAAACTTCTTGGTGGATGGATTATACAATCGGTATGCCTTTGATTCTTCACTGTATCCAATAAATATGCACTTCTCCCCCTTACTATCCAACTTCTTCCTTAGTTGATCCGGAATGTATGCATAAGCCACACAACCAAAAAATTTCATGTGAGTGACATGTTGATTTATGCCTCTCCATGCTTCTTCAATAACTCTGTTCATCACAGCTTTGGTTGGGCATCTATTTAAAATATATGTTGCACAATGTATAGCTTCAACCCAATATTCATTTGGAAAACGTTTTGCCTTCAGTATACTTCTTAACATATCCATGATGGTTCAGTTTTTTCTTTCAGCAGCTCCATTTTGCTGCGATGTATACCTTGCTATAAATTGTTTGTTTATCTCATTTTCTTTGCAAAAACGCAGAAATTATTTTGAGATATATTATCCTCCTCTGTCTGTCCTTAAGACTTTAATACGCTGCCCACTTTGATTCTCTACAAGAGCTTTAAAGTGGCAGAATTTCTAAAACACTTCACTTTTAAATTTCAAAAAATAAACCCATGCTTTTCTTGTGAAATCATCAATAAAAGTAAGCATATAGTGGTTGTCTGTTAATGATGGTGTTTGCATTGGTTCACACAAATTTGAATGGACAATTTCTAAGGGTGTCTTTTCCCTTATACTCTTTTTTGATGGAAAGTTTTCTCTGTGTTTTTTACCCAAGATGCAGCCTTCACATAGGTTGTCCGGTTTCCCAATCAATGGTAATCCCTTTACCATTCCTTTATTATGCAACAAATTCAGACCTCCAAAGTTAAGATGTCCAAATCTCAAATGCTATAACCAATTTTCATCCTTGGCTTCTCTTTGGAATGTCTTTTGTGTTACTGTTACCATTTCAACTCCTTTTTTCAAATCTGCTCTCATCTTGAGAGGAAACATTATGTTCACTGTCATCTTCACTTGTGCAATGCATTGTTTGCTTGATGGTTTATCCATGACGGTGCATACATCATCTTCAAAGAAAATATTGTACCCGTTTTGAATGAGTTGTCTAATGCTCAAGAAGTTACACTTCATACCAGAAACATAGTAAACATCTGATATGGATCTTTTTTCTCCTTTCTTTGTCAAAAAATTTACTCTGCATTTTCTCATGACAGAAACCTTACTTTCTGTCCCTAATGGTATTTTAGACTACATTTTCATCTAACATGGAAAACATGGAAATGTTTCCAGTCATATGGTTGTTACATCCTGAATCTAGAAACCATATATCTTCACTATTTTCTTCAGCCATATTACATGCTAAAAACAACTTCTCTTGACTGATATTTTATTTTGTAAAATTAGCACTGGGTCTATTACCCATGTCACTCTGTTTCTTCCTACATTCATTGACATAATGGTCATATTTTTTACAGTAATGACATTGGGCTTGGGATTTATCATACCTTTGTCCATGTGCTTGATTTTGTCCACCTTGCTGGTTGTTGTCTTGGCCTTGGTTCTGATTTTGGTTGCTGCCCCTTCCACTTGTATTTGTTGGGTTGTTTTTTCCTCTCATTTCTCACTTCTGCCTTTACCTTTTCCTCTGTAGTTTCCTCTGCGTTGACCTCTTCCTCTTCCAAAGGAAATTTGGGTCTTGAAGGCATGCTCCAAAGATGAATCTGTTGTTATGTTCAATCTTTTTTCATGTGTTATTAGTGATGCATGAAGCTCATCTACTAAAAAATTTGAAAAATCTTTGGTCTCTTCTATTGCCACTACTATGGCATCAAATCTTGAGGGTAAACTTCTCAAGATTTTCTCGATTATCTTTCTTTCTTCAAGTGTCTCTCCATGAGACCTTACTTGGGTAACCAATCCAATCACGTGTAAAGAATGAATCTATGTTATCAGACTCTTTCATACAAAGAGTTTCAAAGTCTCTCATCAGCTATTGTAACTTTGTTGTCTTTAGCTTCTCCATACCTTAATAGGCTGTCTGGAGGGTATCCCATGCATCCTTGGACCTCTTAGCTGCTGATATCCTTGGAAATACACTTTCATGCACTGCTTGATAGAGATAGAAGAGGGCTTTTGATTCCTTCTTCCTATCACTCTTCAGAGAATCCTTCTCTGCCTGTGTTAAGGCATTATATGTTTGCTCATCTGCTGGTTCTTCCAGACCATCTTCAACAAGCTCCCATAAGTCTTAAGAGGAAAACATGGCTCTCATGGTGATTACCCAATAGTCATAGTTCTTCCCATTGAACTGTGAGAGTTGAGTATTTCCAATACTCATGCTTGTGTTGGCTCCTGCCATGACTTAGCACACTACACTATGCTATAAACTTCACTGTGTTTTTAAAGAAACTATCTCCTTGCTAGAGAGATACACTCTGTCTCTAAAAACTCTTGAGACTTCTTCTTTTTACAACTCACTAGACTGTAAACTTTAATACAAACACAAAACTCTGTTTTTGAGAAATACCTTAGACTTTCGCTGAGCCTTCACTCTGCTGGAGAACTGCTGCAACAAACTCCTTCCTTCAGCTTCTTTGACACCTTCAAAGAGCCTGGACTAGCTCTGATACCATGTTGGAATTTTTGAACAATTCCTTAACATATAAAGGAAATAAAATTCCTCAACTCAACACAAAGATTTAATTAAAAATGCAGACAGAGATATGTAGAACATAAATTTCATTAATAAAAACTGGACTGTTACAAAATGAGATCTTCAGAACTGTAGCATTTTGGATTTACAAAAAGAAAAAAAAGACTTTTCTGACTGCTACAAATGTGGTGCTATTCAAATTCTTTTGTCTGCCTTTTTCACTACTACACACAGTTTTCAGCTCTCTGTCTTCTTTCTCTCTGTCTCTCTGTTTTTTGTCTTCCGGTTTTTTCTCTAAATACACAATCAATTGTATATTCTTTTCTTTTCACGGCATACTCTTTATACAATGCCCACGGCACATGTATATCTTTTACTTTTCATTATAATAATTATATATATATTGTAAATATAATATATTTACAATATATATATTACACAACGTTTATAATCAAAGTTTAGAACATGTAAAATAATTTTTAACACTTATACAATGCCCACGGCACATGTATATCTTTTACTTTTCATTATAATAATTATATATATTGTAAATATAATATATTTACAATATATATATTACACAACGTTTATAATCAAAGTTTAGAACATGTAAAATAATTTTTAACACATACATCGCCGTAAATAAAAACAAATAAAAAAATATCAAATCAAAACATTAAAGACTTTATGCTTTTTGGCGCTGCTTGCAAGAGCTTCTAGTTAGTTCCTTTATCCCCCGGAACTGCGTTGGTTTGTAAAGTGGTAGGTCCAGTGATTGGTGACATCATTTCTTTCGGGGTATCATCTTTCTCCTTCGCTGCTCAAGTCCTGCATAATTTATTTCTGGTGGGTGAATGATTAAGTGTGAAGGACATTGGTTGCGTGAACTTCAAAAGATGGAAATTGTTGTCGTGGCTTCTGTCCTTTAGCATTCCCATCAAAATTAACTCTGCTGTCCTACATCTATGTGATAATTGAAATTAAATTCCAACAAAAATTATTGTCAAGATTTTCTATTTGTCTCTTCCCATAACTACTTTTAAAATGGATTACACCATTATTGATAAAATGGCTATTTTAATTTAATTGGCTAAATCGTAGACGGGTATAACTCTATCAATATAATTGTCTCTGATATTCTATAAGTTGTCTTGCCGTAATTCGGATTTGCAGCCACTGCCTCTCTATTATCCATTAACACTCCAAAGAGACAACCCATATAATTCGGATCGCCTTTACAATAAAAAGACAACCTCAACCAGAAATCTGCACACTACCAAAATCCTTGCTCCGTGAATATAGACTTAGCTAAGCATGTATGATTTTTTAGCGCAGGCTGTTGGTTATCGAAATCTACGAAAGAGCACCAAGCGATGTAAAACTCTGTCGGTTATGCCCAGGTGGAGAAACGAAGACGAAGATGAGTAAATGGTAGTATTTTCCCATTCAAAGTAATAAGTTCTCTGTGTTTATTTTGTTAATTATTTTTAATATTAAATATTAAAATTTAATTTTAGTTAATCAAGAATATAATTACACTTTATTATTATAAACTCCAGTCAGTTATGTCGAGAGAAACGAAGCCGAGTAGTTTGTAGTATTTTCCTAGTCAAAGCAATAAGTCATCTTTGTGTTTTGTTTTAAATTTTTATTTTTATGTTAGGTATTACAGTATTAAAGTTTTAGTTAAGCAAGAATATAATTACATTTTATTACCTTAAACTCTGTCAATTATGCCTCGGTGCAAAGAAACGAAGATGAGTAGTTTGTAGTATTTTCCTATTCAAATCAATAAGTCATCTGTGTGTTTTGGTTTTTTTTTGTTTTTTTCTTTTCTTTTATATTAAATGTTTTAGTAGAGCAATAATTATATAATTAAATTTTATTATTTTATAATAGATATATATTATTAATACTTAAAAGATTATTGAATTTTTTATGGTTATTTTGAGCATTATAATTTAATTTTTATATTTGATTTTTTAATTAAGTTATTATGAGTGGTTTTCTTGCTATTTTAATTGGCTAAATTATTTGGTATTAAGTTTGTTGATATTAAAGAAATAATGCTGATATTTTATTAAATACAAGTTATAAATGTAAATGTGAAAAGAAGAATTAAATATGTAACTCAACCACTTACCTAATAATTATTGATAATTAATTAAAATTTTGGAAGGCTTATTCTAAAATAAGCATATTTATGGACCCAATTATTATTATTATAAAAATTAATATATAATATATCAAAATAATAATAATAATAATAAACTTCTTAATCATGGAGGTTTAGTCTCACTTTATCACAAAGATTCTTAACCTGTAAATAAGTTGTTATAACACCATGGATTAATACCATGACTTATCAATATTACATACAAAAAAAAACATAACAATAAATATATTTATATATAATCTATTTTAATTTATCTTTAAAAATTATAATATTTATAATATTTATGTAGGTTACATTTTTATGATAGTAAAAATATTTAAGAAAATAAAAGTATAACATGAACTTATAAACAGATGTTTTGATCATTTTCAAATATTTATATTAATAACTCACTTTAAAATATAATCTAATCAATAGAAATTGCTTTATGTTTGAATTTTTATTTTTCAAGAGTACATAATTATTTATTAGGAATTTAGAAATGGTTTTAATCTTTTGAATTATAAATATTATTTTGGTTGCACTCTGAGGTGATATTTTGGTTGCACTTTGAGGTGCTTTATAATTTAGTACAATAGAAATGTTGTATAATTTGCAATGTAAATATTTAGTATAGTGAAGATGTTGTAGTATTTTTTAAATGTGTAAATGTTTAAAATTTAGTTTGATATAAAAAAATATGTAATATGGGTAAATAAAGTATTAAATTAAAATCATAATAATAAATTAGTTTAATTCAATTCATATATATATATATATATATATATATATATATATATATATATATATATAAACAATATTTTTAGAAAAGCATTATAATATGCATATCAAATTAAAATAAAGTTAAGCATTAATTATTCATATTCATAACCATCAAAATTTCATATTAAAATTTAACTAACATGTTTTAAATTTAATCCATAATCTAGTAGAGTGGAGATAGTGTATTGTTTATTAATAATTATAAACATTTAGTATAGTATATGTTGTAGTGTGTAAATAATTGTTGAAACGTTCAATATGAAAAAGAGATGCAACATCCATAAACTGAAGCACTAAATCAAAATAATAATAATAAAACGGGTTAATTAAATTCTTTATATTGTTATTTTTTTATTGAAAACATTAAAAACAATTTTTTGATAAAATAATTATAACATATCACTTTAAAATAAATTTAAATAATTACGTTGGAGGCGTTTTCTTTGCGGGCTTGGGGTGAGCAAACATTGTTCACCCCAGCCAATGAAAAGCCTTTTCCTACCGCGCATGGAACCAATTAAAATTTTACATTTGGTCATTCAATTGAGCAGCCAGCTGCACCGTTCCTCCTGAAACTCGGTTAACTTCGTCTCCTCATTCGCTCCGCTCTGCCTTATTTGTGAAATGATTCGATGCAATGCGGGGGTTTCATGGCTGGATTCGTGAAGCACACTTGGATGCATTCTTTCGCAGCTCAGCAGCGAATGTATTCTTTCGCCCTGAGATGCCATGTCGCCCAACACAATCTGTGCATCCACGGCCGGAATCTGCAGTTCCGAGTTCTGATCAAGAACATGTAGAGAAAAACGGTGGGGAGAATGAGCTCCGGGTACATTACCAGAATCAAGAATAAGAAGTGAACCAGAACTGTGGTGATGGGATTGTTCCAATGGCATATTCCTTCAATCCAGGTAAATATCGGCATCATGCCAGAGAGCACATTGATGATTCTGAACCAGTTGGCCTTGCTACACCGCATGCTCCACATGTTGGTGTCGCTGTCGAGCATGTATTGCACCACTTCTTGTCTCAGAGGCGGTTCTGATCTTGAAAGTCTGAAGGCCACTATTTTCATGGCAGTGTGTCTCAGCAAATCCTGTTGCCCTAATCCCAGACGGAACAGATAATGCATTTTGGGAAGCAGGGGCTGTGTGTAAAGCTGGAGCACATTCATAACCGAATAGGACGAGAATCGAACTGCTAACTCGATTTCCCCAATTTTTTTGACCTCGCTTGGGTGAAGTAACAGGAGCGGATAAGCATTTGTGTAGATTCGATCGCTCTGTATTGTCAAAATTCGAATTCGAACCTTTCCGATGCGCAGGTCTCTACGATTTGGGGATTTTTCGCCAGAGTATATATGGCAATTGTCGAAAACACGTGGATATATGGCTTCGACCTCTTGCTCTGAAAATGCTGCCGACACCTGCATAATTTAAATCACAACTAATTATCAATCAAACAGAATCTACTTTTTGGGTATCTGTAAATTTTCAAAAGCCCAGTGGCTTATAATAAATCTCCTTTGGAAATAGAGAGAATAGGAGAAGCTACAGCAGTTGGCTGAGGCTATCTATATAGCTTAAGAAATTTTGCAAGGCGAGGCTTCGTACCAATGGGTTTCTGCAATAAATCCAAACAAAGTCAAGAAAAAAAAATACGCAATGCCACAAATTTTGTGGTTTCGAGTCTCCCCAAAAAACTCTGAATCCCAACTCAAAGAAAGCAGGTGGATTCACAGATACAAGAAACAGACCATTCTTTTGGCTGATTTAGCCGCCGATGGGGAGGGCGAAACGCTTCGAATCCTTCCATTACAATTAGAAGGAGACGACACCTTTGCTCCAGAAAAGGAATGCAGAGCTGTACCTCAACCTCTATCTCTACATTATGGATTGCAATTCCTTGCAAAATCAATCAATCCACCCACCTGAACGGGCCTTCCGGGGAATCGAACCCAGCCCTGTGCTAATACTGTTGCTCTCAGGAACCTGCAACTTTCACATCATCGTCCTAGCCCTTTCATGTAAAATACAACATGTTGACTAGTTGTCGATACAAGCGATGAATGCCTGCTCGATCTTAACGTTCCACATGCTCTACCCAAGTAACCTTAGAATAACCATTGGGCATATCTTGAATAACAAGGCCTGAAGGAAGTTTGCGGCAGCGTGACAACGACGCTTGTGGATTCTGAATAATATTGTCCACAGAAACGTCTACAATTGACCATATTCCATCGGGAGATAGATGGAAATAACGGAGGAAATAAATTTCACGCAGTAAAACTAAGTGTGATAGAACATGCAGTTCGGCATACATCAGCTGCAATGAGCCATTTCTAGTCCCGGGAGTTCCAGGAATTAGAACTTCTATTGTTTTGGCTCTAGCCACAATCGTTGGAAACATTTCAATCCATTTATTCGTGTCCATGAAGATATCGGCCAATGAATGTCCATTGAGTATTACCAAGCCGGAGTCCCTCAATACCTCCTTTCTGACATTGTAGGCCTTAGACTCCATGGCTCTCGGAAATATCTTTGTTTAACATTCCAAACTGAGAACATCTTTATTGTCATTCAGATTTCTGATCCACATCAGTTCGTCTGTGTGTGCCAAGTTTGTGAGCTCGTCCAAAGCATTAACTGCTAGCTCTCTCATTAGATTCTTCTCTAAAGCAAAGCCCGTGGGCATGGAAAAATCACCGAAAGATTGGCTCAGAGAGATAATATCAGTTGAAGACCCAACATTTTGTGCTCCATAGCCTACCATGCCCAGGTCCAAGGAGGGCACTGAAATTGGATGTAAAGAAGCTTGTGTTTGGTTAGGCCTCCTAATGTACTTTGCAACAATACCAGACAAACGATCCAGCTCTTCTTTCAAGCGAGCATTTTCCAAACGTAGGTGTTGTTGTTCTTCAAATGATGTTTCTCCAGTAGGAGGTCCTCCACAATTTGAGCAAAGCACATATTTGAGGGCTTCTCGAATGGCCATATTCTCACCTCTTATTCTCTCATTCTCTGCACGAAGTGTATTATTGTCTGCACGCTCACCCTGTGCCTTCATTTGGGTCCTGCAATTCTGAAACCAAAACTTAACCTGCCGGGGTTCCAGACCCAGATCTCTGCTGAGCTGAAGCCTTTGTTTCTCATCGGGATGTGGGTGCTTCTTGAACAACACTTCCAATTCCTGAATTTGGTGTGAAGTGTGCCTGTGATAACGCTTCCTCGCTGGATTTTGCTGATCAGCGGCATCTTGATCTGATCCTGATCCGTCCATGTTTACTGCTACAACTCTTGTTCTCTTAATTCTCTCATCTATTCTTCCATTCGACACTCAATAATAACTCTTAGTAGTATTCTCACACTTCCAGTCATCAAAATCCCTAGATTCGTCTATTGAGTACCCCCTAGTGATAAATACAAACTTCTATTACTCGGGATTATCCAGGAAACAAGGCATTCAAGAATTGAGGGCGAGGGCTGAGTTCCGGTCTCTTTGTGCCCCAGAAGCGCTCTCTCTCTCCACCCACAGCCATGTGAACCCAACAAGAGCAGCATTACCGTTTTCCTTTTGCGAGAAGGAAAATGCTGAATCGAGATATTCACAGCTCGAAATACCGAAATATGCAGGGATGGCAATAAATTTAAATCTTTTATCAGAAAAAAATTACAGAATGTTGAAGGGTGATAAGCGGACAATTGAGTTAGCTGGCGAGATAGTGTGAAAGAGAGATAAAATCTCATGCAGCAGAACACGTGGCCACATTATTCTCTAACAGATGGGAAAAATTTGCTTGAAAAGCCCGAAGGTATAGACACAGAGATAGCTCCCCCACTTTCATCGGCCAGGTCACATGACAAAGAATGGCCACCTGTGGGGCAACGACCTTGCTTGGCTTAGTGCGCTTATCTTGTTTTTCGTTTTCTAGCACAGCCTAAGGATTGGTGTAAAAGAACCTTTACATGTGTCACTTCTACGTTTGTGTGGCAGTGTTTTTCAAAAGTGATGTAAGTCAAAATATATTATGGGGTTTACATTTACAAATTATAACTAATCTCGCCTTTAATCATAAAGATGTATGATTTGGAAGTTAGTGTGTAATATTTTAATAAGTGTTTTTTTTCTACTACAATTAGAAAAGAAATTAAAAAAATTGTATTTTAAGTGGTTAAGTTTATATATTTCAATCATTTCATAATGTTAGAATTTATATCTGTATTCAGAAAGTAAACTAAGTAACATTATGTATCAATGGATTTTTAGTCAAGAAAAAGGTCAAAATGTTATTTAGTTAAACTACATTAATAAAATTGGTAAAATATATACAATTTAATAATTTTCATTTGAAGTTACAAAATTTTACTATAATATAGTTGTTAATGATTATTTGTGAATGTGAGAAAAATATTATTGTTATTAAAAAAAAATCATGCTACATGAAATAAAACGATGATGATATGTAAAAAAAGATTTTTGGCACTTACCATAGTCTTTAAATCTTAGGCTAATGACTTGTTTCTTTACATATTAAGAATAGAAAAGATAATTTCGGTCTAGGTAATATCAACAAGAAAGCAAGTATCCCTTGCAATCATTACTAAAGTTACCTCTAGTGTAATCATATGCTTCCTAGTTATAGCTAGCTCTAATTTCATGATATTTATCTACACACAACATACATCAAATGACATGAAAATTAATTTAATAGTATCTTACATCTAACAATGATGTCCTAATTTACTCATTTTAATTGATCATTCTTAAGAGCATTGTTCTCTATCTAAGAGGGAGAATTGTGAGGTGGAATTTCACTGGGATGTCAAAGCCTTGTCATTATTCCATTTGGTTAATCTTGATATTGACAATTCACCTACATACACTTTCATAATAGGTGCTTTAAAGTTTTCCAACATACAAATTAATAAGGGTATTCAATTTGAGAACAAAACCTACCTTGGGTCCATGTGATTGGTATCCAAACTTCCACAATGAGTGCCTTAAAGCTTTCCAAGAGAAATAAATAAGGGAAATCAAGTTGAGATTGACAAATCTTACCTTAAGTCCATGTGATTGGAACTCAAACTTTCATAATGGGCATAAAAAAAAAAGGCGAAAGTCCACCTTGCTCGTTGGATCGCCCCAATCAACGTGATACTCCTCCAACCATCGGATGCGAGAGGATTGTTAATAGGTGGGCCCGAACGTTATATTGGCGTTGGCCTTATAGTTAGGTCTGGTATATATATATATATATCGGACATTCATGCATAATGCCGTTTTAATGAATATGTGGAAGTGTCTATGGTATCATCGATTGATGTCCGCGGTATTAAAATTAAGGTATGCAGTGATCCCATATTAATGATCTAATGACATGATAAGACTTGGGGTTTTAACTTTAAGGTTTGGTCAATGCTTATAAAACTAAAGTCCGTCGTGAGCCTTTTGGGAGGGCGTATACTTGTTATTGCTTGGAGTTATGGTCTAAGAAGTTCAAACATCAAAATATAATGAGAGGATGAGCAGTAAAATATAAGTGCGTGTTAAGCTATGAGCATCGGGATATTGCCTTTTAATACAATTTACAAGAGGAGGATTTCTATTAATATTCGAGTACTTTATAAAAGAGGGAGATAGTCTCGGCGCATTATTCAAAGGATATTCATTTGTTTTTATTATTATCGAATAAATTAAATGTTAAAAAGAATTAAATAATATTTAAAGTTTGAATTTATATATTTATTTTATTTTTAATAATTAAATGCTATGATAAGAAAAGATTAAAAAATAAAAATAAATAAAAATAAATAAATAAATAGAAATAAAATAAAATAAAGATAAAATTAAAATTAAAAATAAAATAGATAAAAAATATTCTTAATTAAAAAATAAAAATAAATAAATAAATAAATAAATAAATAGAAATAAAATAAAATAAAGATTAATAAATAAATAAATAAACAAATAAATAAATAAAATGAAATAAAAATAAAATTACATAAATTACAATTTAATAATATTAAATTAAAAATTATTATTTTTATTAAAATAAATATAAATATTTAAAATTCAAATTATAAACTTTGATCATTTGGTTTACTCTTTTTAAAATAAAATATAATAAATTTTATTATTTGAGGCAACCTAGTCGTTATTTTACAAACGGCAAGTAGGAGCTATACTTTCTATTTAAAGAGGTTACTTGATCAGATTCTCCATCTTGTCTTGATGATGAACTAGATGGGCAAGGTTTACTGCCTTAGACAAACTTAAAGGTTCTATGGGCAAACATCCTATTCGGCCTTCTGCAAATCAAAATCAACACACTCAATTCGACCACCCGGACATAACATCAAGCACATGCAGAGAAAATACGAGAATTTCACATCAAGGTCTCATTGTCTTCTTCATATATGAGGATTCCATCAGTCTCAAGGATGTGCAGGCCATTTGAATGGGCAGTTTGTGACATGGCATCAGGTTGCTTCTTCAGTATACAGTATAGATAGTTTGAACGTGAAAAGAATCGAGATATTAATAGCTATAGGCTTTCCACCTTAGGTGATCATATTTCTACTTACCATTTATGATTATCTGTTCAGCTATGGATTTTCCTCTCTTAAATCGCAATCCAGTTTTTACCCCTCATATATCACAAAACGATTCACATCTCCTCCATCCGGCGTTCCCTTGCACCCCCGGTGCAATTGCTAGTAATAATTATTATTAATAATCATGATTAAATTTAATTAAAATATTCTAATCTAATCTATAACATAGTATAGTGGACATGTATACTAATCTATACACTACAAGAAGAAGGGTCATTTAGCCACACATTAGCACCACAATTTGTAAAGGCTTTGAGAAATCTTTATTTTTCAAATAGTGGTGCAAAAGTGGTGATAATGTGGGGATACGCAAGTGGTGCTATGTTGTCTGGTGCAAAAGTGGAGTTAAAAAAAAATATTAAATTTGGTGTTAAATGCATATGTGGCATTCCATGGTGTATGGTGCAAACCACCAAAAACCAATCTGACGTGGATCAAGATTTTGTGATGCAAAGCACCAAAACCAATTTTACAAAAATTAAAAATTTATCATAAAAATATCAAAATTATTATAATAATAATAAATTGTATATGGTGCAAAGCACCATAAAATAAAAAAGGGTGCAAAAAAAATAAATTATTATTATTATTATAATAAAATTGTATATGGTGCAAAGCACCATAAAATATGAAATGGTGCAAAAAAAAAATAGCCTTCTTTATTTAGAAAGGTTATATATTGCATGTGGTGAGTATCCTAGGAAGAGTTTGATTTTATTACCAAAAATAACATTTTGACCATTTTCTTATGCTTAAATCCAATTACCATAAATATATTTAATTAATATCAAATGTATTAACACAATTGAAGTATCTCATAGTTACATCCAAAAATTTTAATTCATTGTGTACAATAAGACTATGGTAGCTTTTTTTGTGCTCCGCTACATTATGGCAAGTATCAATTACAAGTAATGGAAGAGTCTCTCCATTGAAACATTCACATGATTCCAAGTTGATGGACATAATAAATTTACATAATATAAGCAGTGTCATTTCAATTCCAAGTGTCACAGAATTTTGTTTGAGTGAAAATTTGAAGATGGCATGATATTTCAAAATTTTTTGTTTTTCTAATCTATCACATATCTTTCTAGTTATGAAAAAATATATTAAATGGATATCTTTCACATTAAATGAATAATTACAAAGTAATAACAATATCTACATATGTTAAAATTTTAAGTATATTATACAACAACCAAAACTATGAATATATAAAAAGAGATAATTTAATTAAAGAAAATAAAAGTTTTACAGATGTTCCAACATTGATTATCAAAAAATCACTTTTCATTTATTAATATAATGAAATGTCTTAGGTCTTGAAATTTGTTTATTATGAGATATTGAAAAAACGAAACTGATAATTCGTTTGAAATCATCTGTATTGCTCATCCTTAAAAGAAATTGGGTCGCTGCCTGCATGGAAAAATCATAAAAAGAAAATTATAAACACAAGTTTGTGAATAAAAATACATAAATGAAATAAACGGAGAAAAACACAAACAATAACTTCAATTGAATTGAAATAAACCATAAAAAGTGTGTGCATTTAATGGTATTTCATAACTAAAGTATCCTATTGATTTAAAAAATAACTTAAGTGAACTAACCAAACATATGGTAAGGTTGAAGCATGATTCAAAGTTCAGCTTCATCTTCTCTTTCATCATGTTGATCAGTTACCTAAGACACATATAAGATAAGATCAACACAACTATAAATTGTATTGATTGAAACTTTCATTTGCATATACTTCTTTCATATTATAAAAATTTACCTAGAACAAAAAAATTATAGGTCAAAAAATACCTCATAATCTATAACAGGATGAAATCCATCTTTAATATTTTGATGAATGAGAGCAGATACACCATAGCATGAAGCAAAATCTTTGTCATCTTCAGACATTTTAGTATTGAAGACCTACAACTATATTTTAAATAATAATGAAATAATTAGAAATTTGATTATATAAAAAATAAATTTTCCTTGAGAAGCATAGTAGTGTATTAAGCTTACAAATTTTGCCTCTGTAGATAACATGCCACCTTTCCCCAAACGATGGCGTGTGGACAACCTAGAGGCTCGTACAGTATGTGCATATTTCTCTTTTCCAACCAAAGTTCCATTTTTCCTTTTTTTCTTAATAGCAATCTCATCCAATAACCTCTTCCACTCTCCTTCTCCTATGAAGTGCGGCTTGGCTACATTTTTGTTTCTTACCAATTCTCCTCTTAAAGCATTCCTAGTATTTTTAATATATTCAGCAACACTATGCAGAATTTGTTTTGGAGGTACAATTGCCGATACTTTATGCATAAGAGATAATAACTCATCCTTCTTAGATTTATCTGTGAAATACACGTAGAAAGTAAATAATCCATATAAAAAATCTTAAGATTTCTAGTATCATAGTAATGAAATTTAGGGAATGTAACACTGAGAACAATATATAATTTTTTTTAATATGAAACATGAAACATTAAGTATATAGTTTATACTACATAAATTAAGTATGCAATTTATGAAAAAACATAGTATATGTGTTTTACCTTGACGACAAAAATATTTAGTAATTGTTGGACCAAATAATCTCAATGCTTCATGGTGAAGTATGTCTCTCCATGTTCTCCCACCTTCATCATTTAACACTTGCCCTTTTTCATTTAATGTGATTGTGAATGTCATACCATTAGTTGCCTCTCCTTTAACATATTCATTTGGATGTTTTAAGAGAGGTTGAAAAGATGCATCAATAGATGGTATAGTTTGTTCATCTGATGGAGGAGATTGATTTTGTTGTCCATTGGTGTAAGTGTCTTCTTCGAGAACATTGATATTACTCATGAACATTGCGATATAATATATTATTAATAATCATATGTTATGTAATTATGACCCTAAATTTTATAAGTAAAATATAAATGACTATTTACCTTAATAGATCATCAACTATTGTTTCTACATATGTTGCATTCTCTGTGTCAGAGATAGCTGTTTTGTATAGAATTGAGTAGGACAACCTAGTCCGAGTGCAAGGCCCAATGGAAGCTTTCAACTCCCACTATAGTTGCTACTATCTTGCAATACATGTTTACTGTTGTGACAGAATTGATGGCAGGCCACTTGGGGCAGTTCAAGTTGGATGCATTGGCTGCTAGTCTTGATGGCCGAGGCAGGGGTGCTGACCATTGTAAAATGGTTGATGATGTCATCTAGGGGCTAACTAGGGCTGAGGGGGCCTGGCTCTTGATACTAGGGAAGTGTGGGATAAAATCAGCCCCACATTTTTTCCATCCAACGTTGCCCCACTTTCTTACCATCCAAGGTTGAAGGACAGAAATTCTGGAGAGAACCCTGCCTGTTTGGCTGAATCTAGGGAGGTAAACTGAGTTTAGTACCCCGAGGAACTGTCAAAGCAGAACTATCTTAGGTAGGTAAAGCATTTCTGTCATGAAGTTTGAACAACGCTTGTAAAATGACCTCTTCTTCTCCTAGAGCAGTTCCAGAGGTGGAGTGCTTGGTCTGTCACAATTGAACTCTTGAGTCAAACCAACTCAATATCAAATCAGCAAATTCGGAGTTTCCTCTCATGCACATTGTGTATTTTGTGAGATTACAAACATTTTTGCAATTATCCTATGATGGGAAACCATGAAATCTTATAATGTTGCCCAATATACCAAAATTTTAAACTCTAAATTGCCAAAAATGTTGTGAGAGTTGTGGATTGTTATATCCAAAAACAATGAGGGTTGAGGATAGTGCCTCCGAAATTTTCTTCGAGGGCTATGAATTTAATCATCTGTTGGAGTTTTTCTTAGGGACTGGTTTAACAGTTTTTCCTTATGGATTCCCTGAGCTATTCGAAAGAAAGAGTATACCCCTATGGCTATCTCTTATGAACTTCCACTTTGTAATATCTGCAACTTTTCTGAAAGTGTATTCAAAACAATAGGCTAAAAACTTAAAAGGGATGTTGAACACAAGAAATGGTTTAATGCCCATGATATCCAACTTGGTGTATTGGACATTTGCAACTTCGTTGTGTATCAATGCCATTACATTTATCTTGTTTTTGGTAAAAGACAAGTCACTGTGGTAGTTTTTGGTAAAAGACAAGTCACTGTATCAATGCCATGAGAAAAATGTATGTTGTTCCCATGCATACAATCTTATCCATCTCATGTGTCTTTCCCAAACAGAAATGAACATTATGTACTCCTTATGTAAAACCGTGGATCATTATATACTCCTTCCAACTGCCCACTAACCCTTTTAACATGATCCCCTCTCTCTCTATATATTATATATATATATATATTCCAGCTTATGTCAAGTCCGTGACCTCCAACAGAGTAGGTATATTTGCTACCTTAACACAATCACAAATGCCCTTGGATAGTGTTTGATCACTATGTTCTACACTAGATAGTCATAAGAACTAATTTCCAAGGTAGTACCCTCCCTGCTGGTCACATCCAGCAATCCTTTTCTGCTAGCTGCTGTGAAAAGAAAACTCTCAAAATGCAAAGGCAATTTAAGGGATAACAGATAGCATGGTAGGATTTTAGTTCATTTTGACCAATAATCATGGTAATGTTTGAGCACTTGTTGATGACATTTTATTGATTTGTTTAATCAATTATACAATCATACAATCTGCATCACTCTTTTGGCTTGATTTAATGTAGCAGCAATCTCTTCTTTACAGATTTTTGACGTCAGCCATTTATCGTTGCTCCACTTTTGCACATGCATGAGTGAAAGGACTTTTATAGTGGATAGCCCATCTTCTCCCATGTTATTTGGAGCACTTGTTGAGCCTTTTGACTCTTTTGCAAAAATTGCAAAAAGAGTGTGCAATTAGGTAGCTTAGTTTGCAGGATTGGATCATCTTCTTTTCTTTTCTTTTTTGTCTATCTATGACATTTGCCTCTAGCTTCCCCACATAACTCTCAGCTTCAGCATGATCATTACCCTCTTCTATACCATTTTCTTGACACCATGGTGGGATTTGAATTCGCTCCATGACAACTTGGACATATGCCTCTCATTAATCAAATTATAAAAGTGTTGTTTCATGGCTGTAATATGTTTCCAAATCTGCAACTTAGTTCATCAAAGGAAGAAGAACAAGTGCAGAAATAAAACTACTAATAAAGAAAAAGGGAGAACCTAATCAATTTTCCTTGTTCCCAGATGAATAAATTCATTATTAATACCTTATAAAAGAATCAAAGAGAAAAATCTACAATGACATGAACAACAAATTGAACAGCATAACTAAACCATACATCAATGTAGATCAATACCTTGGCAGCATTGGCAACCACGAAGACTGTACAGGGCATTTAGATTGAAATTAATGTATGTTGTCTTGCATTAGCAAAATTTGATTTGAAGCATGTACAAAGATCGTCATTTTTGTTTCAGACTAAAGCTTTCAACAAAGCTAAAAGCATTTCCTTATCCACTGTGACATGGCTAATATAGGTCGGTCAATATATGTAATATGATGAAGATCATAATACAGAGTATTGCCATTTAGAGAGCAAGTCTGGAGGATACATACATGACTTAGATAAGCCATACTTTTGAACAATACATGCCTTAAAGATTTGCTTCTAGGTTTGAACATACTTCGTCCGAAGGTGCATAAAGAACTGATATGAAACCATTATAACGATCCTCTTTGAAGAGCCACAGACCAAAGAATGAATATGTTAAAGATATTGTAGACAGAGGTATAGCGAAGCACAACGGTGCCAAATATAGTGAGGCATGTAGCTTGCTTCTAAAGTAATGAAACATTGCTTGAAGTTATGCTTCTGGATTCATAGAGAGTCAGAGATGATGAGATCTAATAAATATAAATCATTGATAGAAATACTGACCTCTCAAAAGAACTATGATCCTCATTTGTCTTGATGAGATGACCAATAAATCATGCCCTTGCTGCTTAAGGATCGAATCAAACTGAACATTTTTATTACTGAACCAAACTCAAAATCATCGAATTTACACAAAACGTTCTTCCTTATCTCTGCAATAGAGGCCTGACACTTGCAAGAGATTTGTGCCAAATTTGTCCTAAACTGCCCTTAAGCCCCCTAGCTGTCTGTCTTAGAACATCAGCTCTGACTCCAAGGAGGACTCTCGAGTCTCATAAAACAGAGCAGAATTTGATTTGAAGCATGTACAAAGATCATCATTTTTTTTCAGACTAAAGCTTTCAACAAAGCTAAAAGCATTTCCTATCGATGTTTGCAAGGATCTGAGATTAAGATCTTATGCAATTGGTGAATCTGGAATGGATCCTTGTACTGCAGTTTAACTCAACTGTCTGTCACTAGTATGCCTAGAAGATCATTGCTATGGAAGGGAATATGTATAGAAATCATGCCAGAATAATCAGATTGATAGTCGACAAATGAAGTGTTATGGCTGTTCTCATCTTGTAGCTGAAGGGAGATGCTATCAGTTCTAGGCTGTCCATGTATCTTATTTCCAGACTATAGCCTTTTGGAGTTTCATTTGCATGAGATTAAATGCGATTTCTATGGCATACTACTAACATGCAGGGCACCTATTCATAGAATGAGGATGTTGTCCTCATTAGAGGTTGATTTCTGGTCCTGTAGCATATTCTCAGTAGCAAGGATCCCCTGTTTGGAGGATTGGTTTGAGTATACTATACACTGCATATGAAGCCTAAATACATTATTTAAACTAGCAGATGAGGGTGTTGAGTTTATGTTATTCTATTGGACATATTTGCATACATAAGGAGCACTTCTATTGAAGCCACAGTGGGCTCATGCTATGTTTTAACCCAGCATGCAAAGAGAGATGAGGGACATATCTGAAAATAACTTTTGTGCATTCTCACCAACACATGAGGGCACACTCCTGAGGTACTATTTTGGGGTCCTGATTTCCTACATGTATCGTTACAGTAGGGTGCAGCTGTGGGGTGCTGTCCTTTGCCTGGTTTAGCACTGAACTTAGCATGCATATTTACAGACAAAGGAGAACTATCTTGAGTGCTTAAAATGACATCGTTTTTTGTTCTAAGAACAAAAGGTGATTTTGATCAGATCCTGCATGTATATGCTGCTGATTTAGAGTGAAATTTCAGAATGAAATTAAAGCTAGTGCTGCCATGAGGAGATGTATCAGCAAATGGAAGCCACGAAGACTGTATCTAAATGCCCTATACAGTCTTCGTGGCTGGCATTTAGATTGAATTTATTTCTCCTTTCTGGGCATCACTTACAAGTCTCTATGCCCCCAGAATTAAAATCCTTTCACTCCAATACAACTCTATATAACCTATTATAACACCAAAAGGTGAATGATAGAATGCCCCTACCAAACGTGAGAAAAGTTCCTTGAGTTACCTTTTTATAAGTGACTGAGACAAGACACAGCTCACGAGATTGTCACAGTCCTTTGTGCACAGTCCTTTTTATAGTTGTTTTGTGCACAAATCCATTATATACCCAAGGCCATTCAATAACAACTCAAATTCATTATTTCATTATAGATATGAGTTTAACATGTCATTTGCCTTAATTGAAACTAGGTGGGGGGATAATAGTCATTCCTTGCTACGGTTGAGATGAATCCAATTGACTATGAAACTAGTAATACCTAAGAGAATAATGGGGAAGAAAAAATCACATTAAACAAAAGTTATGAGTATTAGTCCAAAGTAGTGGAACACTTTGCAATCGGTCCATCACATTGAACATCTTTATTTTCCAGCATTTCGATTAGTCTCAAGCCATGTATTCGAATCCTTTATTTCAGTTTTACCAAATTCAGATTCTTTCAATGATAAGCAGCAGCCCAAAAGAAACAGAATGCAATGCTCATGTAAGATGAGCCTCCTAGTTTCAAACATAATACTATATTGTCCAGTGAATGCCTGGCTGCAACCAAACCTTTATGTTTTTCTGTATCAGGACATTCCTACTGATGATCTGATATTGAAAATAGAAAGCTTTTATAATGAATTTTGGATTAATATCATATGGAAAAGGATCAATTTCCAAAGATTGGTAACTTGAGATGAAGTTGTTTTGCTGATGTTTTGCACAACATTCTGCTGGCAAGTACTGTTGAGTTAGTGATTATTGCAAAGTAATTTTATTATTAATTTTTACGTTAAGTGGCAATTTTTATTGATAAACTAAAGTGGAAAATGCCTTAAAAAACATCAAATTTGTCAAGGTATATTATTTAAAGCAAGGGGGTTTCTCATGCTAAATCTGGTGTGTTGGCTATGGCCATGACCTAGAAGTTGTTTTGGCCATCTACCATGTATAGATGAGCTTGAATATTACAATGAAATAACGTCAAATGTAAAATTACTTTGTGTGGTACTTCTAAGAATGCATGATATAAAGGATCTTTAGTGTACATTTCCAGGCTGTACGGCTGTCTTTCAGTCTCATGACATGATTTAACGGATTTTAGCTTAAATTCAAGCTAACCATGGTAGCAGCTATGATTCCCTTCATTGTACTATAATTGCAGGTAGAGTTTTGTTTTCTATAATGAAATACATCATCATTTTGTAAAAACACACCACTAGACTATATTTTTATTTGACTCCAAAGCAAACCTGCCATCAATTGGTAATCTAGGTTCCTTTAAAACGAAATAATGTTCTTAACCTGTTAGGGGGGACCCCTATCATATTTGACAAAAGAAACTGTCTTCTGTTGAGTTGTCAATGAAGTATAGAGCTAATTGGCCAACAAAGTGTGACATGCTATATGGAAAATTGTGTTTTTCTAAACTAAAGATTGAGAAATATAGAGAAAAATACTATTGAGTCTTTTGTCAATCAGTTATTGTGTCTTAAAATGACATTGGCAAATCCTTCAGATTACCACAAATATGAACATTTCTTTCAACAATTGGAGGAACATATTTTGTACTTCAAGTTTAGGGATTCATTTGGGGCAAGTTGCCATAAAATGGCCTAAGCCATTGCAGATCCTGCAATTGAAAGGGATGTTTTAATAGTCCATATTTTGAGTCCATGGGAAGCCCTCGAGATAGAAATGATTTTTTCCAACAAACTGTCAATACTACCTACTACAGGGTCTTTGTCAATACTAGTGCAAGAAAAATTAAACCATTTCATGGTGCAGACTTTGTGAGCAGCCAAGAGGAGATTGATGAAACATCAAACCAAAAAGCATTAGTTGAATAATTTGGCAATCTTAATTCAGTTGCCAAGAAGGAATCAGTGCAGGAAGCTCCAATCTTTCTTCATGTCCTATAAGTGGTCATTTATTGATTCCTTTGGTGAACTGGCAAAAACTGAGGTTGGAGATAAAAGTACAGAACTCCAGTGCTTGGAGGTGCCATTGGGTGACCGATATTTACACTGTGCGGCCACCATTGATTTGTTAACTATTTGCAGTTTTCTTTTGCAAGCAGGTGTGATTTTAGCAGGGCGATCCTTTGTGTTATATCCTGAAACTGATTTTAACTAATCTTTGCAAAAGCTATTATAAGTAGTCCATGAGTTCTCAATAACAATGCTTAGTCCAACGCTCTTGGGCTCCTCCTGCTGATCCGTCTTTCTGAAGTTTTTCAGCAGGTGTTGAAGCCCAGAGAGCGGGGATGCTTTAGGAACCGAGCAATGCTTCTTCTTGGTATCGAAATTAAAACCATATTTGGGAATATTATTATTAAGCATAGAGGTAGGAACAGGAATAGGGGACCTCATCATCTTGTCCCGTAATGGACAATCTTGAGGCAGAGAAGCTGAATCTGCACCCTTTCCCATCACATGAAGATTTTTTTGTAGTTCTCTAGAGACCACGAGACCTCTGGATCTACGAATTTAATAATTAACCTCTGTGATATCAAAGGCTAATTAAACTCTTAATGTAATGTATTCATTCCACATGGCTACATCACTTTTAACACAAGTTTTTCTTCAGATCTCAATACTCGAGAGACAAAATTTCAATCACATCCCTCGAACTTCTTAAAGAGATCACAATGGGGATAGACAAACCTAAAAAATAATGTCGCAGGTATTGGATTCATACAAAAGGGATTTAACATAACATGTCGATTGCTCCATATAGATTTCTCCTTTGAGATTTCCATGCAAGATATTATTTATACATCCATTTGTTCTATCTCAAATCCCAGGTTGCTATCCATGCTACTAGCATCCTAATCGAGGCTATCTTAGCCACTGCAGAGAAAGTTTCCTGGTAATCTACTCCTTCAACTTGGGAGTATCCTTTACCTATCGATTGAATTTGTATCTCTCAACACTCACATCAGTCATAGTTTTTTTTAAATACCCATTTACGTCCTAAAGCTAGATGAAAGTAACAAAAACCAATACCTTTCTGGCCTCCTTTGTCAGAGACCCCCCCTTAGATCTTGATCTGATTGATCATTCTTAGGCCGATTTTCATCATGATGTACTGAACTATCTGGTGCTACCAATTCACGCAAAAGTTCCTCCTGGTGCGGAACAGTCTCTAGCTAATTTTCTTCCTCCAACCCTTGTAGAGGTCTTCTGATCTGAGGAAGTCCCTCAAAGCTTACCTTTTCTGCTCCACTTTCTTGCATACTATCTCAAGAATTTTCAGAATTTCCTTTGTTGAAGATTACATCACACAATACACATTCTTGTGTTTAGAGGGAATCCATAGCCTACAGCCTTTTAGTCCCAGTATATAACAAAGAAAGACACACTTGACAGACTTTGGATCCAATTTATTTCTATTCTTCTTTGGAATGTACATGTATGCCTCACATGCAAACACCCTTGGTAGTCCAGCAGGCTCCCACTCCATACCTTTTTCACATTTATGCCCCCTAAAACGGAAGAGGAGAACATATTCAATAGATAGTTGGATGTGGCAATTGGCTCTGCCAAAATTCCCTGGTTGATACTTGTATAAACCATCATGTTCCTCGCTCTATCTAAGAGAGCCCGGTTTAACCTTTTAGAAATGCCAATATATTGACTGGAGTAGTTTTCTGCCATGCAATGCATTTGGCAGAACTAGTTAAATTATTTGGAACGATTTTTTGCCCCATTATCAGTTCTCTGGGTCTCTAGTTTCTTTTTCGTTTGTATTTGCATGCATGCCCCACATCAAAAAATTAAAAGTATAATGATGTCTATCGATTTAGGAGAAAAAAAAAAGCAGGGGATGTAAGAGCAGCATTCCAAAAATCATGAATGTATCCCAATGAAACACAACTTTTAACAGTAATCTAAAGTGAATTCAAAAGAGGGAAACAAAAATGGAATGATTGTACTCGGATGACTGATGATAAAAACCTAGTTCCTTAGGGCAACATACATGTCCCAAAGATGTGACTACTTATATAGATCTATATAAAAGGGATGATGGTACAGTACATGAATATATAGAAGTGCATCCAACAGTTCAGATATGGCTTCTCTGCTTTATTCATATGGTATGTTCCCACTGTATATATTTGTTGAGTTTTTCGTTATACTCAGAACAGTAAGATTCTCCTATATATGTTGTCGAGAATAATGTTGAAGTGGAGTAGCTGCAATATCCTCCATCCAAAACATCAATACTCTTGATCACTTTGGGCCATATTGATTGTGTTCACAATCATGTTCCTTCAACAGTATCATCATTCATATATAAATTCATAGCCTGAAGCTTATCGATCCTTGTACAGTTTCGAGGAGAATCAATTTTTCACTTTAAATACCTTTAATAGCATCATTAAGGAAGAAATTATCTAAAGACCAAATCTCCCTTGTGTTAGAAATCACTACAAGAAGTCAGATTGACCTTTTGGTACTCGAAGGTAGTTTTCTGTGGCACATTTAGGGGACAAATTTTGGTCAATCTTGTGGATCTCTTTGTATTGACTAGAAGACTTCTATGGAGTATTTCAGAGGAGATCTATGGCCAATCTAAACCACTGTTTTATAACATTGTCAAGCCTAATTTTGGCCTTGAATATTTGGATGTTTAGCAAACTTGGATCTGTGGTCTCTATAGTGGCACTTTGGGACTTCATTTCAGACTTCTGGAAACATCAATCTAAGGCTCATTTAAGCATTGTTTTTTCAACAGAATTAAGTTTCATCATCATCTGAAGCTTTCCATTTGTGAAAATTTGAAGGGTTTGTTGAGCTATATCTACACCTCTCTGAGATTGCATCAAGGGATTATTCAAAGGACTAATAGAATCCTATTAAGGAAATGATTTCTATAATCATGTTTTGAAGAAGTTGCAAGAAGTTTACTACTGGTATGGTAATTCTGGAGCAAAAGTTGGTGACAGAAGAAAATTTGACTGAAAAGGTTTGACATTGACAGAGTTGAGCTCTTCATTGCAAGTCCTGTACATTGTCAAGCCTAATTTTGTAAGATTGTCCAGACTAATTTTATAACATTGTCAAGCCTAATTTTGGCCTTGAAGATTTGGATGTTTAGCAGCCTTGGATCTGTGGTCTCTGCAGTGGGACTTTGGGACTTGATTTCAAACTTCAGCAGCATCAATCTAAGGCTCATTTAAGGATTGTTTTTTCAACAGAATTAAGGTTCATCATCATCTGAAGCTTTCCATTTGTGAAAATTTGAAGGGTTTGTTCAGCTATATCTACACCTCTCTGAGATTGAAATAAGGGCTTATTCAAAGTACTAATAGAATCCAATTAAGGAAATGATTGCCATAATCATGTTTTGAAGCAGTTGCAAGAAGTTTACTATTGGTATGGTAATTCTGAAGCAAAAATTGGTGACAAAAGAACATTTGACTGAAAATGTTTGACATTGACAGAGTTTAGCTCTTCATTGCAAATCTTGTACATTGTCAAGCCTAATTTTATAAAATTTTCAAGCCTAATTTTGGTCTTCAAGATTTGGATGTTTAGTAGTCTTGGATTTCTTGTCTCTGCAATGGCACTTTGGGACTTGATTTCAGACTTCTGGAAGCATCAATCTAAGGCGCATTTAGGCATTGTTTTTTCAACAGAATTAAGGTTCATCATCATCTCAAGCTTTCCATTTGTGAAAATTTGATGGGTTTGTTGAGCTATATCTACACCTCTCTAAGATTGCATCAAGGGCTTATTCAAAGGACTAATAAAATCCTATTAAGGAAATGATTGCTATAATCATGTTTTGAAACAGTTGCAAGAATTTTACTATTGGTATGGTAATTCTGAAGCAAAAATTGGTGACAGAAGAAAATTTGACAGAAAAGGGTTGACATTGACAGAGTTCAGCTCTTCATTGCAAGTCTTGTACATTGTCAAGCCTAATTTTGGCCTTGATGATTTGGATGTTTAGCAACCTTGGATCTGTGGTCTCTGCAGTGGCACTTTGGGACTTCATTTCAGACTTCTGGCAACATCAATCGAAGGCTCATTTAAGCATTGTTTTTTCAACAGAATTAAGGTTCATCATCATCTGAAGCTTTCCATTTGTGCAAATTTGAAGGGTTTGTTGAGCTATATCTACACCTCTCTGAGATTGCATCAAGGAATGATTAAAAGGACTAATAGAATCCTATTATGGAAATTTTTGCTATAATCATGTTCTGAAGCAGTTTCAAGAAGTTTACTATTGGTATGGTAATTCTGAAGCAAAAATTTGTGACAAAAGAACATTTGACCGAAAAGGTTTTACATTGACAAAGTTTAGCTATTCAATGCAAGTCCTGTACATTATCAAGCATAATTTTATAACATTGTGAAGCCTTATTTTATAACATTGTCAAGGCTAATTTTGGCCTTGAAGATTTGGATTTTTAGCAGCCTTGGATCTGTGGTCTCTGTAATGGCACTTAGGGAATTCATTTCAGACTTCTGGCAGCATCAATATAAGGCTCATTTAAGCAATGTTTTTTCAACAGAATTAAGGTTCATCATCATCTGAAACTTTCTATTTGTGAAAATTTGAAGGGTTTGTTGAGCTATATCTACACCTCTTTGAGATTGCATCAAGGGCTTATTCAAAGGACTGATAAAATCCTATTAAGGAAATGATTGCTATAATCATGTTTTGAAGAAGTTGCAAGAAGTTCACTATTGGTATGGTAATTCTGAAGCAAAACTTGGTGACAGAAGAACATTTGAACGAAAAGGTTTGACATTGATAGATTTTATCTCTTCATTGCAAGTCCTGTACATTGTCAAGCCTAATTTTATAACACTGTCAAGCCTAATTTTGGCCTTGAAGATATGGATATTTAGCAGCCTTGGACCTATGGTCTCTGTAGTGGCACTTTGGGACTTGACTTCAGACTTCTGGCAGCATCAATCTAAGGCTCATTTAAGCATTTTTTTTTCAACAGAATTAAGGTTCATCATCATCTGAAGATTTCCATTTGTGAAAATTTGAAGGGTTTGTTGAGCTATATCTACACCTCTCTGAGATTGCATCAAGGGCTTGTTCAAAGGAATAATAGAATCCTATTAAGGAAATGATTACTATAGTCATGTTTTGAAGCAGTTGCAAGAATTTTACTATTGGTTTGGTAATTCTGAAGAAAAAATTGGTGACAGAAGAAAATTCGACTGAAAAGGTTTGACATTGACAGTAGCTCTTCATTGCAAGTCTTGTACATTGTCAAGACTAATTTTATAACATTATCAAGCCTAATTTTATAACATTGTCAAGCCTAATTTTTTCCTTGAATATTTGGATGTTTAGCAGCCTTGGACCTGTGGTCTCTACAGTGGCACTTTGGGACTTTATTTCAGACTTCTGGCAGCATCAATCTAAGGCTCATTTAAGCATTTTTTTTTTCAATAGAATTAAGGTTCATCATCATCCAAAGCTTTCCATTTGTGAAAATTTGAAGGGTTTTTTGAGCTATATCTACACCTCTCTGAGATTGCATCAAAGGATTTATTCAAAGGACTAATAGAATCCTATTAATGAAACAATTGCTATAATAATGTTTTGAAGTAGTTGCAAGAAGTTTACTATCGGTATGGTAATTACGAAGCAAAAATTTGTGACAGAAGAGCATTTGACCGAAAATGTTTGACATTGACAGAGATTATCTCTTCATTGCAAGTCATGTACATTGTCAAGCCTAATTTGATAACATTGTCAAGCCTAATTTTGGCCTTGAAGATTTGGATGTTTAGCGGCCTTGGATCTTGAACACTAGAAACAGGAAAGTAAAATTTTAAATATAAACAAACAGAATGTAATCTAAGCAGCTACAAGAGGGACTCGCATCCATGATTTATCAAATTATCAATTTATAGAAAAACTTATAAATCTTTAAGTGAAACTAAGAATAGCCAACTGTGGCATTTCAACGAGTCCTAACTATTCTCCTCTGTCCTCCATTGTACTTCGAACTTAAGTTTATGCATTAAAAAATCTTGGCATGTGACTTACCAGATCACTGTAGCACCCTTTTTTGGTATAACTGTGGCAAGTTGCCCAACTGAATCGTACCAATGTTGGAAATCCAAATACTGGATGTTTATTTTCTTGCAGCCAGGATTTCGTTTCAGGATCTGTACATAAAACTATCTTAGAGAAATAGATATAGGACTTGAGGGCACAAGAGGCAGAATAAATAATCACTAGTAGCAACTGAAATTGATGATAGGGAAAGCAAATGCAAAAGCGAATATACCCGCTGGATATCCTAAGCCAAAGTATACCACAAGGTCTTCAATAGCTCCCACAATACAATATAAGCAGATTCCATGATAAAAGCTCTAATTATATAGAAAAATTTCCCAGCCCTGAGAGCAAAAAATTTGGCGCCAAATAACCAGTACATCCAGTTTGGGTAAGAACAGCTAGTCTTGCTCCAAATCGATTTGGAAGTTTCTCTACGCGATGGCACCCATGTGCGAGTACATCAACCTCGTCTTCGTCTTCCTGACAGTCAAACAGGGGCTTCGAAAAGAGGCTTTCTTACACTTTGGGCTTTTATTTGTTTTAATGAAATCGAACAGGGGCACCCATGTGTGAGTACCTCAACCTCGTCTTCATCTTCCTGACAGTCAGGGATTTTATTTTTTTTAATGAAATCGAATGGGGGCACCCATGTGCGAGTACCTCAACCTTGTCTTAGTCTTCCTGACAGTCGAACATCGGCTTCGAACAGGGGCTTCAACCTCATCTTCGTCTTCCTGACAGTCGAACAAGGGCTTCAACCTCGTCTTCGTCTTCATCGTAGTCGAACAAGGGCTTAAACCTGCTCTTCGTCTCGACTTCGAACACTTCAGTAATGAAATCGAACACTTTGGGTTTCTATTTGTTTTAGTGAAATCAAAAGATGCCATCAAACTTTCACAAAATCTTATGTGGCATGCCATCAAACTTTTACAAATGTTGAAACAAATTATTTTTTAATAATTAAAATATTAATATTTATTATTTTAATTATTAATTAAATATAAAATTACAATATATTTAAAATTTAATTTTATATAATATAATTCAAACAAATAAAATATAAATATTGATAATTAATATTTTAATAAATTCAATAAAATATTACCTACTTTTCTAGTTATTTGTGGACATTTATTAAGATTAAATTATCTATATTATCATATCTCAAAAACAATTAACCAATGCTAGCAGTATTTTCCTAACTCTCTAGTATGAAAGATCAAACAAATAGCATAACCTTGCACACCTAACAAGCTCTAACCAACAACATAACTCTGCTATTGATTTCATGATCTCCAAATCCCAAGGACAATGAAAGCATATATACTCTCATAGGTTACTTTTAACATGCCCCTTCAAAGCAAGGTCTCATGGGGAACCAAGGCCTAGACCCTAGGTGTTAATGACCATTTGAATCACCCCAAGGTTACATTGGGAACCAGATGCATAATCAAAAGGGACTTAAGCATATTAAAGGCCAAGTTTAAATATATATATATATATATATATATATATATATATATATATATATATATCCTGGACTCACTTTTATCCCATCACCTAACATGCCCCACTCATCCCATGCCTAATGTTTCTCAGCTAGTATTAGACATAATCATAATCATCACCATTGCATTACAAATAACTACATCACATTTACCATCTTTGTTGCAAGGGATCCTAGCTATGCTAGTGTTCACTGAATTTCTGTTGTGGGATACTAGTTGAAATTTTGAACCACGCACAAGTAACAGCGCAGAAAACTAGGAACAGGCAAAGGGATGGAACCAAGAAAGGCTTCCTTTCTTTATAGAGTGTGGTAATTCCTCTCTTCTTTATAGAGGTTGATGAGAGGAATTTCACAATGGATATTTGGCTTACTCAAGCCAACTTGAGGAGACCATAGTTTGAACTAGGCAAATCAAGCTTTAAAATCACAGAGGTGATGTGCCTTCTAACCATGTGGGAAAAAGTCATTGTCTCGCAAATCTATGCCATCTAACTCCAAGGAAAAGGAGTCCACCTAGGATTCACACCACCAAGAACCCAAATAGGCTGGAATAAACAAGCAATGCTCTTAGTGGTACTGAGTCTAGAGTGGCCATCCAAAGTCTCTTGTATAGAGACAATCGACTCTTGAACAGATAAATCAAGGCCTCTCTAATCATACCAATGAGAGAAAGCCATAAGAGAACCTCTTGAGTCCCAAAACAAACAACAGAACCTCCCTCAAAAAAGTGATCGTTAAACTTGATCTGATGGAGATGGCATAGTTGTGATCTTGTCAACCCTAGGATGCAATGAATTGTCTTAATCGATAGTTGTTAGGAGCAAAACCCACAATTAGTCAAGCGTGATATGAAGACCATGAACCCAATGACATCGTATGTAATCAAGATAGAGAATGGGATTGTTGAAAAGTGTAGCAAGAGAGGGCCTTCTCTGGTGCGTGCCTTAGCCAAAAAGACCATGATTTGTCTTCCTTTGCCCATGGACGAGTTCGTGGAGATGGTGAATTCATGCGTAGTGTTGGAGGATCAGTTACCTGGACCTTCTTCAGTTTGACTACAAGTTCGAGAGGCAATTATAAATTTAGAAGAGGACGAGTTGGGAGCTTCAATCCTTAGACTCTGTTAACTATTCAATCAAAACACATGTTCTAAATTTGTAACTTGCCAATTTTAGCATGGATCGAATCAATAAAGGAGGACAAAGGCACAAAGTTTCATATTTGTTTTGTGCACAAAGGACTGTGACAAGACACAACTCACGAGATTGTGAGAGAGAGCACAAAATTGTGTGAGAGATCTTTGTTGTGAGTGTGTAGCTTGGAGGAGCCAATACGCAGCATTGAAGAGAGCTTTTCTCGTGGCAGAATTGTGCTAGGAAATAGGGCAATTCTGCGCTAGGAAATAGGAGTCAAGCCCTAAAGAATAGGGAGTCCTCTACACTAGGAACTAGGAAACCTGTGCACAAGGAAATAGGGACTATCTGAGTGCAAGAAAGTAGGAGCAAGGGTCTGTGTGTTTGCAAGGTCAGTCCAGCTAGGAAAACATGAGGACAAAATTGTTTTCAGGGTGATAGTTTGAAGAGCGGAGCAGAGAAGTTCCTTGGATAGAAATATGTCAGTCCTAGGGCTAAGGTCAAATCACGGTTTAGAAGGAGCCTCAAATTTACGTGCATGGAAGAAGAAAATCACAGTAGTGTTGGAAGATAATGGGGTAGCAAAGTATGTCAAGTAGGCAATAGTGCCACCTCAAGGTCCCAAACGGTTGGCCCAGCATACTAAGAATGACACCAAGGCAAGAAGGATCATTCTAGAGGGGATCAGAGATCATATTATTCCTCATCTAAATGAGAAGAAGACAGTGTATGAGATGTTCAAATTTAAAGCCATCTTCAATTTGTTTCAGGCTTCCACTGATGTCACGAAGCTTGCTCTCAAATAGAAGCTAAGAAGTAAGGAGATGAGCAAAGATGAGCCCATCATCACATATCTTTCAAAGTTCACTTAGGTTCAAGATGAGCTAGGTGGTGTGGGCATCCTTCCACATGACCATGAACAAGAAGTGTTTCAGCTACCTGAACAACCCGACCATGAACAAGAAATATTTCAGCTACGACCCAACCCGAATGCATTTGGGCAGGCGCCCTCAATCGAAAAGACCCGACCCAGACGGTTTTGGGTGGGCACCCTCAAACGAAACGACATGGCGAGCCCGACCGAACAAAGGCACAAGGGAGAAAATAGCAAACGGGTCGCACGAACGTGCACAAGGCACCCGTGTGGTCACAACTTAGAAAATTTGATATGGCCGCCCTCAAACGAAATGACCCGACCCAAACGCATTTGGGCGGGCACCCTCACACGACACGACACGACGTACACAACCGAATGAAGGCACAAGGGAGAAACCGGAAAACAGGCTGCACAAATGTGCACAGGGCACCCATGCGGTCACAACTTAGCAAATTTGATACGCGCACCCTTAACCGAAATGACCCGACCCAAACGCGTTTAGGCGGGTGCCCTCAACAGAAACGACCCGACCCAAACGGGTTTGGGCGGGCGCCCTTAAACGAAACAAGATGACGCGCCTGACCGAATGAAGGCACAAGGGAGAAAACGGAAAATGGGTCGCACGAACGTGCATAAGGCACTCGTTTGGTCACAAATTAGCAAATTTGATACGGCCGCCCTCAAACGAAACGACCCGACCTGAACGCGTTTAGGCGAGCACCCTCACACGGTGTGCACGACCGAACGAAGGCACAAGGGAGAAAATGGTAAACAGTCCGCACAAACATGCAAAAGGCACCCGTGCGGTCACAACTTAGCAAATTTGATACGGCCGCCCTCAAACAAAACGACCCGACCCGACCCGAACGCATTTGGGCGGGCGCCCTCACCCGGCATGCCCGATCGAACGAAGGCACAAGGGAGCAACTGGCAAATAGGCCGCATGAACGTGCACAGTGCACCCATGCGGTCACAACTTAGCAAATTTGATACGGGCGCCCTCAATCGAAACGACCCGACCCAAACGCGTTTAGGCAGGCGCCCTCAACTAAAATGACTCGACTAGACTTGACCCAACCCAAAAGAGGGAGCAAACGGAAAACGGGCCGTACGAATGTGCACAAGGCACCCGTGCGGTCACAACTTAGCAAATTTGATACGGCCGCCCTCAAAGGAAACGACCCGACCCAAACACATTTGTGCAGACGCCCTCACACGGTGCGACACGGTGCGCACGACCAAATGAAGGCACAAGGGAGAAAACGGTAAACATGCCCCATGAACGTGCAAAAGGCACTCGTGCGATCACAACTTAGCAAATTTGATATGGCCGCCCTCAAATGAAATGACCCGACCCAACCCAAACGCATTTGGGCAGGCGCCCTCACACGGTGCGCCCAACCGAATGAAGGCACAAGGGAGCAAATGACAAACGGGCCACACGAACATGCACAAGGCACCCATGTGGTCACAACTTAGCAAATTTGATATAGTCACCCTCAAACGAAACGACCCAAACCGAACGCGTTTGGGTGGGTGCCCTCAAACGAAATGATCCGACCCGACCCGAACGCGTTTGGGCAGGGGCCCTCAAACGAAACGACTCGACCTGACCCGAACACGTTTGGGCAGGTGTCCTCAAACGAAACAACTCGACCCGACCCGAACGCGTTTCGGCGGGCGCCCTCAAATTAAACGACCCAACCCGAACACGTCTTGGCGGGCACCCTTAAACGAAACAACCCGACCCAAATGCTTTTGGGTGCCCTGACACGGCGCACCCAACCGAACAAAGGCACAAGGGAGAAAATGGAAAACGGATGGCACGAACGTGCAAAAGGCACCCGTGCGGTCACAACTTAGCAAATTTGATACGACATTTCTCAAACGAAATTTTAAAAAATATAATAAAATTATTGAATATATTTAAAAAAAAAACTAAACCAAATATTTTACTTTTTAACATCCACAATATTCCTCAACACTAAGAGCTCAGCGTACAACATTTCATGTCAACCCTTAATGTATCCCACCATATAATGGTGAACTATGAGATCAAACAACCCCTATCAATGGTAAAACAAATTTTCAAGATAAAACAAAAAGTTGTTGAGTGATGCATTAATTTAAATTCATTCTAGGTATTAAAACCTACATTCTCTATAGGCTTTTGAAATGCATATTCATAATGTCTATAATTGTTTTTTTTACTTAAGTACATCATTGAATGTCATGTGTTTTCCGATATGTAGTAAATTAAATGCTACCCCAAACAAAAAGTACAAATCAAATTAGTTAGCTTGAGAGTTGTAATATAAACTTTATCTTAGGCTTTTAAATGTCTGTATTCCGACGGTTTTGCCCTCAACATCCCAAGACCGACGGTTTCCTTCAACATTGCAAGACCGATGGCGGTCTCCTAAACGTCGCAATACCAATGGTTTGTCTTGTAACGTCGGTATTCCGACGGTTTGTCATGTAACGTTGGTATTCCAACGATTTTCCTAAACGTCGTTGTTCCAACGATACTCCAAAAACGTCACTAGAGTGACGGTTGTTGGCGGGATTTGAAAAATTGATAAAAATTGGGGAAATTTCCAACAATACGTCAAAAGTGTTGGAACTGAATTGTTGGAATTTTGACCAAATGTACTAGTGTGCCTTGCAAAATGGCCATAGTCGTGACAGTGCCTGCATTTAAATGGAAGCTGCTCATAATCCAGCTCCTGGATATGGGTCCAGTCAGCAACCATTAGTTTGATAGATTTAGGTAGCCCAACTTCCAAATCCACCTCGACACATATACCTGCACATGAGTATTGATCCTTTCTCACTGCTTGATCAATACACTTTCTGAGGGTATTGCCAATGGTTTGGAGAGACTTCTGGTTCCAGCAATGCAGTGGGAGATGTGGGAGGCTTACCCACAATAGAACAGTTGAAGGCACATATTGAGCATGATCTAAGTTAGGGGTCCATTTATTTAATTATAGTCCCTTAGGACCCATAAAATATGGGCCATTCCTGAAGATGAGGCTATGTCTTCCACGTTCTCAAAACAAAAACAAAGTATCCTTTGCCTACGAAGTGGCTTTTGATGCCTTCTGAGACTAAAGGAATCCAATTCCTCTGCACCTAGTCTTCCACAGCTTTGGCAGAGGGCCAGAGGCTAGTAAACTATCCAATGAGCCCTCTTTCAGCCAAGTTCAATGCAGATAGACAAGTTTCTTCGATTTGAAGGGCCACCGAAGGGATGCTATCCAGCTTCTTCACGAACATTTGCTAAGATCCAGTCAGAGGGCACTTGTTGCTGGGTGCTATCAGTTTCTTGAATGCAAGGACTTCTAGAGGAGGATGAAGGGGAGTCTCGGGTCCCCCTCTTGATGCCATGGCGGCTGGGAGGTCGCAGGTAGGTCAGCTCGCTCTCAACCTGTCAGAGCGCGCGCTAGCTAGTACAATAAAATCATCTAGTCGTATATTTTAACCCTAGACTAAATTAGTAATTTTTAGTTTGGTCACTTAAAATTGATAAAATTTAGTAGTAATTCACTTGAAATAATTGTGGTGACTAACTTTTTTAGTCACCTAGTCACTAATTTCATCATTTCTACTAGTGCATCCTCTAGGAGAAATGTATGATAGATGATTGACAAATGGCTCCTCAGGAAGAAATAATTCTCCAGGGCCTCCACCTAGCGCCTAGCATGGTCTCCCCAGCTTCTTGGAAAGCTATCCCTGACATATGGGACACAATCAGGATCTTCAAACCTCCTCTAGAAGGATTCATCAAACTCAGCTTTGATGGAGCCTCGAAAGGCAATCTGAGGCAAGCAGGGGTTGGAGGGATTTTTCGAGATCATCATGGCACAACAAGATTCATATATGATGACTCCTGTGTCTTTGCCAGCAACAATGAAGCATAATTCATAGGAGTGCACCAAGGTATCCTCTTTCCCATCAGGCTAGGATACAAAAAGCTAGTAATTGAAGGAGACTCTCAGTTGGTTATGAACACTCTCAAAAAACTTAATCAAGGAATGAAGTGGGGCAAACTAAGCCAAAGATGGTGTACTTCTTCACATGTGCAGGGATTGGAGGATACAAACAAGAAATTTGATTATATCATTATCACCCATGTAAGGAGGGAAGGAAACATAGCAGCTGACCTCCTGGAAAATTGTGGTTGCAATCACCTGAATGAACCTATTGAATTAAGCATGCCTCCTAATCTCAAGGAATAACAATGGATCCAGTTGCAGAGCATCAAAGAGCAGGACAGGTTGGAGGGCAGAGCTCACCCATAGTTCTTAGACTCAGCTCCCCGATCGGGGTGTAACAAAGAAGATCAGCCCTCCCATCAGTGTTAATGGTAGTGTCCCTGGGGTTGAAGCCAACCACCTTCCACATGAGTGGCAAGGGCGGTAGGCTGTACTGTCGCATGTAGCACGAGGTGAGGTAGTGGGACAGAGGCCTGCACGTGGAGCTTAAAACAAGGTGGAGGAAGGCGTGGGGGTTTTTTTATGATGAAAGACTTTGGTGCAGGTGCGACAGAGGGATAACAAACCTCCATTGCACTTCCACCACGATGAAACTCAGGCATGTGCTTGGTTTCCTCTCCCTTGTTCATGCCATGTTTATGTTTTATGATTTGGGCCGGTCTCTATGGGAGCATAAGGTGATTAAGCTGGACTGGTATAGTCTTCTGCTGGGTAGGGGAGAGCAGAACCATTACGACTCTGGTTGGGGGAAGGTTGGGGTTCTTTTGGGTCTTTGCCTCTGTGTCAGAGTAGGAATTGGGCATGGCCTCAACTTGCACCCGAGTGTGAGTCTGTCAGGTAAGGGATGCCAACAAGATGGAATGGTGAGGGGTCAGGCAATCTTGCCAGGGTATAGAGTTAAGGAGCAGTCATAGGTTGTGTTTAGTTCAAAGGCTTTGCTGGTTTATACCACCTTGAGCTACTTGGGCTTATTCCACATGAGGAATGGGAGAGGGAATTCCACCCAGGCCTGAGCAATGGGCAGTGACGCCTCCTTTGTCAATTTCAAGGGTGGGAGGTATGACAAGAGAGAGGACACCAGAAGGGAGGTTAGGAGATTGAAGGAAGGCATGAGCTCTTTGGGTTATGGGGATAATTTATGGGGTGCGTGCGACCATCAGGGACAGGGGGTGGAAAAATTTAAGCAGGGTATGAGGGCGATGGGTCCGCAGAGAGACGGGCAGGGGAGAAGTCCTGGGAAGAGGCCCCCGGGTCACCTTTCTTCTGATAACTGGGATTCATGGACCTTTGATCGTTTTCATTATATGGAATTATGCCTTTTTTTTATTGTGTGGACAGGTCACCTACCCGAAAACCTAGTCAAAGATTGTGGGATGGCATGCTCCAAGAGTCCTGTAGCTCGCGACCATTCTAAGAGCCCTGCAGCTTGAGGTCGTGGCTGGAAAGATAAAGGGAAGTTTGTAGAAGCCCAACCTAGCTCACCCCCGAGAAAGCCGAGAGGAAGGAGGCCTGCAATCGATGTGATCCAAGAGGCAGCGAAAGCATACCACGAGAACACATCAGAGTAAATTCAAAAGCTCATTGAAAAATGGGAAGCTGACATAAATAGACATGCAGAGACAAAGATGGATACTAAGGAATGGAGAGGTTTAATACTAGATTTGGGACAAACAAGGGGAAGACTAACATAATTCAAGCAGACATTGTATCTTTATTGGTCTATGAAGAGCATCCTTGGCAAAGCCTTGGAGCAGATCTCTATGAGCCTGGTGAAATTAGCCGAAGACTTCTCGGACTACAAGAGCGAGTTCGATAATATCAAGTTCCAGTTAAGGAAAAGAGTTTGAAAAGATCAAGTTCGTATTGACAATGGAGCTATGTAGTTTAATTCAGGGTTTTATTTAGTCCTAGATGGACCTTTTAAAAGCTTTGATGGAGGGCTTAAAAAATACCCTCACAAAGATACATTTTCAACCTTTGGAACAGAAGTTCTTCCAAAAAAGAGTAACCCAACTCCATCAAATTCACTCTTATTTTATTTTGAAATAAAAATATTTATCTTAATTGGCTTATTCATAAAATAAATAATTATGTAATATGGTTTTGTGTATTTATTTTCTCATGAGAATAATACAAAAAGTAAATAATTGAAATAAAATATTTAGAAAACAATTACTTTGAATTTGTTGTATTTATGGTGCAAAATGACAATAATATAAAAAGTAAATAATTGAAATAAAATATTTAGAAAACAATTATTTTGAATTTATTGTATTTATGGTGCAAAATGAGAATAATAAAAAAGTAAATAATTGAAATAAAATATTTAGAAAACAATTACTTTGAATTTTAGTTTTACATGTAAACATGAAAAACAAATAAATATTATAAAATAAATATTTGTGAGTTTAGTTCTAATTTATATATTCATAATATAAATATTTGTAATTTTTTTATAGTTATGGTAACAATTCACATTAATAAATCCACTTGTACATGCCAACATGGCAAACACAAAGTTAACTACCCTACTTTATAGAACTTGACAATATAGCATACACCACTTCTTTAAATATATGGTGATATACTCCACTTCCAATAAGATCAATAAAAAATTATTTCACTTTAACACCACATAGTAAGAATGGTGCTAACTTGTCCATCAAATATGATGATTATATACTTCATTTTTAATATGATACATAAACATTTACACCACATTAACACTACATAACGTAACTGGTGCTAACTTATGGTGATATAATTCATTTTTAATATAATACATAAACATTTACACCACATTAACACCACATAACTTAAGTGGTGCTAACTTATAGTGATATACTTCTTTTTTAATATAATACATAAACATTTACACCATATTAACACCACATAACTTAAGTGGTGCTAACTTATGATGCTAAAAAGGAGCTTTTCTTGTTGTGATAACATATTCATATTCCAGATTTGCAGATTGTAGTTCATATCCACGTAACCTCCAGCTTTAACCATTAATCTATCATTAATCCACTCGCAATGAATTCTCCACCAATTACATTTGATCTGAATTGCACATGCAGCCAGCACTAATTCGTCGACATCTAATGTGAGGAGCGAAGAGCCAAATTGACCCACCGAAAGAAGTGATGTCATATGATGTCATCACTCTTCCGCACCAATCAAAGCAGCTCCGTGGAGTAAAGAAACGAGCTTTGGCATAAAAGATAAACTCCACGAAATATGAAATGCATAAAGGTTTAATGTTTTTTTTTATTTGCGCCAATCAAAGCAGCTCCGTGGAGTAAAGAAACGAGCTTTGGCATAAAAGATAAACTCCACGAAATATGAAATGCATAAAGGTTTAATGTTTTTTTTTATTTGCCCCACATAAGTTAACTTTAACATATGTATTATACATATATATTTTGTAATAAGTTTGCTATGTTTTATTTTTTAAATGTTTTTACATGTCTTGTTGTAAAATGCAACCATATATGGCTGTTGCGAAAAAGACAGAAACATAATATGCCAAGCACATTTTGACTGTGAATAGCGTATTATGCCGAAAGACAGAGAAAGAGAGACTGTGTGTCAAGTAGCTAGAAAATTTCTATTGTAATCCAAAACTTCGTTTCGAAAACCGAATCTCATTTCGTAATAGACTTTATGCTTAATAAAATAGTTTTAAAACATCTCTATCTATATATTTGTATTGAATCTCTGTGTTCGGTTGAGAAATTGTTTTATTGAATCTCTGTGTTCAGGTGAGAAATTGTTTTATTCTTTTGTGTTCGGAATATTCAAACATTTCAACATATTTGAAATCAAACAAGATATATAGTGTGCCCACGATTTTTGGTTTTATAACGCCTAGGAGGCCTAAGAGGAGAGAGAAGATGAAAGCTAGAATAGTTTCAACTTTATAACGCCTGTGAGGAAGGAGAAGATGAAAGCTGTAAAAAATGAAAAAGTAGGCGGCAGCAACTACCCAGTGAACAGCGAAGGAGGCAGCCTTTTCTAGCAATGTGAAGGAGATGTCTGGTGGAATTCAAACAATTACCCTGCTAAACTAGATTCGTAAAACTTGACAATAGCTATTATTATTCAACAAAACATAGCCTGATTGTCACTGTCTTTGTATAGCGAGAGCAAAGAACGTCTTCCCCAGGGTGCAGTAGCTGCAATTAGCATTCCCGCCCATTGCTCCTGGATTGGCATTGCTGCAACTCAGTGGCTGACACTCGTTCACAACAGATGCTGACATTAATTTCTGCTGTTGTGGCAGCTCTGAGTAAATGGATACAACTATTCAGCCTACCGATCCAACTTGTGCTGCTACTCTAGAACGATGGCGGAAGAAGAGGTTATTACCGTGCTTGATCCAAGAAACATCTTGCCAAAAAGTTATTCAGTCTCTGCGTTGTTGGCTCTCTGTACCAGTAAAACTTGCAAGAAGAAAATTGCCACTGCTGGAGCATGTCAGCATTTGCAAAAGTCGCAGAGATGTGAACAACCTGTGCTTTGCTTCTACACATCAGCACATCCAAAATGTTACTGCTCAATTCTATTTTGAATATTTACCAAGTTTAAATTTCATAGCCCGCCTGTATGTGCTACTCAATTTCAATTTTAAATTGGAAAGCCGCCATTTTTTTGCCGTCCAATTTTCAATGTGAGATCCCGCCTTCTTGGGTTCATGGATTCCATGAGAAATTCATGGATGTCATCGTATTAACATATCGATGAGAAACGGAGGGGGCAGACGGAAGGAGGAAATGGACGTTTACAAACGGTGAGAAACGGAGAATGCAACGGTGATGGAAATTCATGGATGTCATCGTATTAACATATCGATAAGAAACGGAGGGGGCGGACAAACGGTGAGAAACGGAGAATGCAACGGTGATAGAGCCGCGCAGTGGTGACGGAGTTAAGTGGTAACCATTATTTTCCACAAGATATAGGTTATTTAATGTTGTTGGGCAGTATATGTTTATAGTTAAATTTAAACAAATTTAAATCGAACGGTGCCAACGCCATTAAATAATCGAAAAAAAATAATCGGAAAAAGAGAACAGGAGATTAAATAATCGGAAAAAGAGAACTGGAGAGTTCGTGAAACAAAGTCGAAAACATGGACTCGTTAGACTACATGACGAAGGAGCCATTACTGCCATTTTAATAAATACTAAGATCACCATAATTGCCTAAAATTTTGGGGACGCCGCAACACTGAACAAGCCATTAACACAGTGATGATATAAACATTAATATCCATATTTAAACTATTTATTACAAATATTAGTTTAAAAAAGTAATAGAATGATTTAGAATATGGTAAAAATTTTGAAAAAATTTGGTAAAGATTTTATCATAATCTTGTTTACAGTTGTTAAATTTCAGTATTTTGGGTGTTTTAAGGATTTTTAATAGTGCTGAATCTATTTCCACTATAAAAAATGCAATTCAAATACTTCAACTACTTGATTTTTTGAATTTTATTTTACCGGATTCTGACAGAAAATTGTCATGTGGGTTATTTTATATGCTGGGTAGACAACTTCTTTTGTATTCATGAATCTAGAGAAAACCAATATGCTAGGTAGACAACTTCTTTTGTATTCATGAATTTAGAAAAAACCAAAACTCATTTGGCATGTATAATGTGGCGAAAAGAAAAACTTGTATGAATTTGGGTCATGTTTTGACCTGTTTTCTGGAGGACGAATTGATGTTTTTGGCATGGGGATTTATCATTTAATCCCACCTGGTAATCCAGGCTTGGAATTTGAGCTCATGTAGAACTTATTTTTGCATGGTGTCTATAGAGATTACAATTTTTTTGGATGGAAAATTTTGATTGGAATTAGGTTAATTTAAAAAACAAAAAAAAGAAGAAGAATAAGAGAGTGTTTGAACCATTTTTATAGTGGAAATGGATTTAGCACCATCAAGAATAGTCTAGACAACTGGGGTTCATTTTAGAGGATTTCTCAGAGGATTTCAAAATCATCCACGATTTTTAAAGATTTTCGGCTCATAGCATTATGCAACTTCACTTACAAAATTACATCCAAAATAATAGCTTAGCAAATTAAAGGGGTATTATCCAAGCACATATCGAGTGAACAATATGGTTTCCTTTAGGGGCGCTCCATCCATGACGCTATAGCATCTACACCAAAAGTACGACGCTATAGGATCTGCACAAGAAGTATTTCACTCAGTTCATTTCATGAAAATGGAGTCTCTCATCATGAAAGTGGACCTATATAAAGCCTACGATTGTGTGGATTGGTCTTTTATCAGCTTGATCCCTCTAAGGGTTGACATCTCTGTTCCTAATATCAGATGGATTATGGCTTGTATATATTTAGTCAGATATGCAATTATAATTAATGGTCTGCCCTAGGATTTCTTTGTGGTTGGACAGGGTCTTCGCTAGGGATGTGCTCTATCTCCCTTAATTTTCATTCTTGTCATGGAAGGTTTGAGTAACATACTCAAGAAGGCTAATCATGAGGGCTTCTTTCAAGGCATTTCATTTTCTCCCACTGTCTGTATTTCTCACTCATTGCTTGTGGATGACTCACTTGTCTATGGCGGGCTCTTAAGAAATCAATGCTTTTATCTCCATTACATTATTCTCCATTTTGGGGCGACCTCCGGTCTGCACATTAATAAAGGGAAATCCTTCCTTACTCACGTATTTGGGGATATAAATGAGATCAACTTCATAGCAGGTTTATTTGGGGTACAGATAAAACATATGTCGGATGGCCTCTCTTATTCGGGGTTCATGCAAAAGCCATGTGGCTACAAAACTTCTGACTGTACCTGACTGGTTGACAAGTTCAATAGCAGAATTCAAAAATTGTCTCATCGCTAATTGTCATTAGGAGGGCAATACATTCTCATACAAGTGGTCCTACAACAGTTAGTTATGTATTGGGCCCATTTGTTTTACCTTCCTGTTCGCATCATTTCTCTAATCAAAGCTGCTATTTCTCATTTTCTATTGTGTGGGGCCTCAAAGGAAAACAAGTTCCATCTATGCAAACTTGAAGTCCTTACTGTTCCAAAGGAGTATGGGGGTTGGGGTTTACTGAACGTGTGTTCCTTCTCGAATGCTCTTCTAATAAAATCCTTATGGAGAGCGCTCACTGGGAGGGGCATCTGGCTGGCTCTCATCAAGCTCAAATACCTAGATGGTGATCCTCTTTTGCAGATTTACAGAAATCTTATGTGTTCCAAAAAAGAGGGTCCTTTATCTGGAAAGGATTCTAGAAAGTGATGGGGCTTCTTGCAGAGCGATTGACTTGGCGTTTTGACAATGGACAACTCATAGCGTTGGGATGTGACAGAATCATGGGACTATGCTTTGGTTTGCAGATGGATCGCCTTCTTTACCATAGATTGATGCAAAGGGGTATATTTTTTTCTCTCACAGGTGATCTCTCTCTGGCAACAAGGTTGTCCATTTTGGAAAACAACTACAGAATAGGGTTTAAATGGGGTGGATGATGGCTCATGGCAGCGTTTTGTGGCCAATCTGCACGTTGGGGGTTTGTGCCTTCATCAGGATGTGATCACATTATATGGGATGGGATCATGAAGGGGGAAGCATTAGTGGTGGCAGACATCTATTAACAAATTATATATAACCAGTTAGTCGAAAGGGTCCCGTCTCCATTCCAGTCTCATTGGTCTCGGAACATCCCCTACAAAATTTTTCTTTTTGGCTGGTTAGTATGGAAGGATCATATTTTGACTTGGGAAAATCTGACCAAAATGGGTCTGCATGGTCCTGGATGGTGTATCATTTGTCAAGCCCATGGTGAAACTATACATCATTTATGTTTGTCTTGTCCGGCTATATACAGATTATGGTCTCTCTTCTCCCACTTTCTAATTGATCCGGGGTGGCAGACTGATAGTTTCCTTAACACCTTGGCTCTTTAGGGGTTGACTCCTGGTAAATTCATAGCTCTTCCCTTCTATCTCTTTTGGGAAGTATGGTTGGCGAGAAACCGATTCATTTTTGAAGAGTGCCTAGTGAACATTGCTCACATCCATGGGATTGTTATGGTCTAGATTTCAACACAACCCCTCCCATGTTCTATCACCAAGGACCTGTCACATTGTATATGCCCCTTTCCAATTTCCCTCTCGACGGTTTTCTTTGATGGGGCTCAACAGGGGGGCATTTGTGGCTGTGGTGCTTGGATTAAGATTGATAATCTGGAGAGATTCTAAATTTTCTGGAATGGTGGCAAAGGATCTAACAACAAGGCAAAAAATTTTGCACTATGGAGGTCTCGTTTCCAACCAAGTGTTATGCAGGGGTGGATTCTTCGCATTTAATTTCTGCCGTCCAAACTCAATGAGCCTCCTATGCATCATATCTATAGGGAAAATAACACACGAGCTGACCAGCTCTCTAAGAGGGGTCTGGCTGCTCCTTTTGGCAGCATCACAATCCTTCATTTCAGAGGCTCCCAACAGATCGATGAATTTTCTGTTATGATTCCTTGAATTATTTTGGTTCTTTCCAATGATGCTCAGTTTGTTTTTCGTATCGCTCTGATCTCTCCACATTTGAGTTATTGCGACCAAGCTCTCACCTCATCAAGTGTGGCGGCCTTTATCAAGCGAGCCTACTCTACATGGTATTGATCCCCGCCCTTATTGCATTTCCTTATGAACAATTGGCGTTTATGCTCTTACCTTATCGAGCGAGGTTGCCACTCTCAAGCGAGCCTACTCTAGAAGTATTTGGTCATGACCTTTCCATCATTTCCTTTTGACAACCGAGACTCTATCATGTTTTTTATCTTCTAGATGTGTTGATTCCACAAGACATACAGGTCTTAATTGTTGGAATTTAATTCCAACTGCTGCACACAGCAGCAGGACAACAAACTTCAACGCAGATGGGATTGGCAAGATAGCAAGTTTAATCGCTGATGGAAATTCAAAGGACAGCAGCAACAACAACAAATATCCACATTCGATCTTGATGCAACCAGTCTCCTCTGCACTTAATGATTCACCCACCAGCCTTAAAGCTCTCACCAATCACCAGAGGAGTTTACCGCTAGTTTTTTGATTGATTGAAAAGGCCACGTGGAGCATTAATATTGGATCGCATGAATTTAAAGGGAATCTGAAAACCTGAAAGTCGGACCCGAAAAACCTCTAATAATATTGCATAAGAGTTTTCTCATAACACTTTGGGCTTACGTCAGCAGATCCCATTTTGGAACGTGAAGAGCCTTTGCAATAGAGTTTGATTTATCGTTGAAGTCCGTGAAAATTTCATAAAGTTTTTTTAACTTTGGGTAAAAGTTTTTTTTTTAAACATGTTTCGTTAAATGTCACGGCAAAGTTTTTTTACTAAGATTAATATATATGCATTGTAATATATATATTATAAATGTTTTTAATATTTATAATATATATAAGTAGTGTTTCATTTTTAATATTTATGTTCTGGAAAGTTTTTAAAAAGAGCTCGCGGGCTATTGTATTAAAAAAAAGAGAGTGAGTTGAAAATTAATTTTTACATAGCAGTGTGTATAAAAAGTGAAAGAAAGAGTGTAATTTTTTTAACAAGTATATGCACAACAGTGTGAAAGTGAAAAACACAGCAAAGTGTTTTAGAGACAGAGTGAGTTTGTTTTTGCATGGACAGTGAGTTGGTTTTATGCAGTACATTTTGTAGCAGTCATAATTTTGTAATCCCTCTCAGTGAGGAAGAAGTGTAATAGTTTTTTTTGAGTTATTGAATGAAATAGAGATTTGTTTTCAAAGTATTGCAACTCTGTCTCCTGTCAAAGAAATCTTTTTCATTTTCTCTGTGTTAGAGGAAGGGAGTTTTATTCTCCATTTATTATTCTAGAATTGTCAAATATTCCAACATGGTATCGGAGCTAGTCAAGGCTCTTTGAAGATCAAAGAAGCTAAAGGAAATGAATTCTTTGTTGCAGCAGCTTCTCCAGTAGTGTGAAGACTCAGCCAAAAATAATTCAAGGTATTTCTCTATACAGTTTATTGTGTTACTGTTGCAGAACAGTGAGTTATTTTAAATACACAATCAAGTGTTTTTGAATCATAGTTAAGAGTGCAGAATGACTGGAGCCAGCACTGGTATGGTTATGGGAAATATCCACGTCCCACTATTTAACGGGAAAAATTATGACTACTGTTCAATAATTATGAGAGCTTTATTTGTCTCCCAAGACTTATGGGAATTTGTTGAGGATGGATTTGAAGAGCCAGCAGATGAAGAAAAGTTTGAAGATTTAACTCACGCATAAAGAAAGATGCTGAAGAGCAATAAGAAGAAAGAATCTAAAGCTCTCTTCTTATTGTATCAAGAAGTGCATGAGAGTGTGTTTCCGAGGATAGCAGCAGCCAATAGATCCAAATAAGCATGGGAAACTCTCAAGACAACCTATCAAGGTATGGAAAAAGTGAAGACAACAAAACTTTAGTTGCTGAGGAGAGACTTTGAAACTCTCTGTATGAAAGAGTCAGATACTATTAACTCATTCTTCACTCATCTGATTGGAATGGTCACACAAATAAGATCTCATGGAGAGACTCTTGAAGATAAGAGGATTGTGGAAAAACTCTTGAGGAGTCTACCCTCAATATTTGATGTGATTGTCACCACCATAGAGGAGACTAAGGATCTCACAAAGTTCACAGTGGATGAGCTACATGCATCACTGATGACTCATGAGCAGAGATTGGGTAGGAGTGAAAACTCATCTCTGGAGTATGCCTTTAAGACCCAAATGTCTTTCGGAAGAGGAAGAGGGCAAGGTAGAAGAAGAGGAAGAGGCAAAAGCCAAAACAGAGGTGGAAGGAACAACCCTTCACATTCACATGGAAGGTGCAACAGTCAAAATCACAGCCACGACCAAGGCAGCAGCCAGTAGAGTGGTCAGCAGAATGCTTAAGGACAGAGGTATGATAAATCCAATGTCCAATGTCACTATTGTAAAAAATATGGTCATTATACTAACGAATGTAGAAAGAAGCAACATGATATGTGAAATAGAACTAGTGTAAATTTCACTAGAGAAAATATCAGCCAAGATAATTTATTTTTAGCTTGTAATATGGCTAAAGAAAATAATGAAGATTTATGGTTTCTAGACTCTTGTTGCAGTACCCATATGACAGGAAACTTAGTAATGTTTTCTATTTTAGATGAGAGTGTGAAGTCACAAGTCACACTAGGAACTGATAGCAAAGTTTTTGTTATGGGAAAAGGGATTGTAAATGTTTTAACAAGGAAATGTGCAAAGAAATCCATAGCAGATGTTTATTATGTTCCAGAAATGAAGTGTAACCTCTTAAGTATTGGGCAGCTTGTTCAAAAGGGGTACAATGTATTTTTTGAGGATGATGTTTGTACCATCATGGACAAACCACCCAGCAAACAATGTATTGTTGAAGTAAAGATGACAAGGAACAGGATGTTCCCTCTCAGAATGAGAGTAGATCTGAAAAATGAAGAAAAGAAAGCACCAGTGGCACAAGAGACTTTCCGAAGCGAACCAAAAGATGACAATTGGTTGTGGCACTTGAGATTTGGACATCTCAATTTTGGAGGTCTTAATTTGTTGAATAGAAAAGGAATGGTAAGAGGTTTACCATTGATAGAGAAGCCGGGCAACCTTTGTGAAGGTTGTATCTTGGGGAAACAACACAGAGAAAGTTTTCCTTCCGGGAAAAGCATAAGGGCAAAGGCACTCTTAGATATTGTCCACTCAGATTTGTGTGGACCGATGCAAACTCCATCTCTTGCTAGCAGCCACTACATGTTAACATTCATAAATGATTTTACAAGAAAAACTTGGGTTTACTTTCTGAAGAACAAAAGTGAAGTGTTTGAAATATTTTGCAATTTCAAAGCACTTGTGGAGAACCAGATTGAGCTGCACATCAAAGTCCTAAGGACTGATAGAGGAGGTGCGTATATCTCTAAAGATTTCCTACGTTTTTGTAGAGAAAATGGAATCCATAAGCAGTTTACAACTAGATATACTCCGCAGCAAAATGGAGTAGCTGAAAGGAAGAATAGAACCATAATGAACATGGTGAGGAGTATGTTAAAGGCAAAGCATTTGCCTAATGATTATTGGGCTGAAGCTGTACATTGTGCAGCGTACATTTTGAATAGATGCCCTACAAAAGCAGTTATGAACAAAGTGCTGGAAAAGGCATGGAGTGGCACAAAGCAAGGTGTCACACACATGAAGGTATTCGGATGTGTAGCTTATGCACACATGCCGGATCAGCTAAGGAATAATTTGGATAGCAAGGGGGAGAAATGTATTTTCATTTGATACAATGAAGAATCCAAGGCCTATAGGTTATACAACCCATCAACCAAGAAGTTTATTGTGAGCAGAGATGTTCAGTTCATTGAAGAGGAAGCTTGAGATGGAAGCATAGAGAAAACATTGAATGTTAACCACTATTTATCTCATGATGAAAATGATGATGAGTTGGCTGAAATACATCCCCAAACAGCAGCACCAACACAAGAGCAGCAAAGCACACCCTTGAGGAGAAATGAAAGTGCTTCTCCAAGCACACCACAAGGAGGAAATTCAAGTGCTTCTTAAAGCATTTGTACATCTAATAAAAGAGGTAAGAAGTTCAGAAATTTGAATGACATTTATGCACAAGAGGTAGCAAATAAAGATATCAATTCTTTGTTTGTTTTATATTGTCATGTTGATGACCCTATCCACTTTGAAGAAGATATCAAGGATAAGAAATGGATAGAAGCTATGGATGAGGAGATTAATGCCATAGAAAGAAACAAGACTTGGGATTTGGTTGAACTCTCAAAAGGTAAAGATGTCATTGGAGTTAAATGGGTCTACAAAACTAAAAGTAATGCTGAAGGCAAAATAGAGAGACACAATGCCAGACTTGTTGTCAAGGGTTATAAGCAGAAGCATGGGATAGATTATGAGGAAACTTTCGCACCGGTTGCTAGAATAGAAACCGTGAGAGCAGTGTTGTCCATAGCAGCACAAAACAAGTGGAAAGTTTACCAAATGGACGTGAAGTCAACATTCCTAAATGGAGTGTTAATGGAAGAGGTTTACATTGAACAACCTCTCAGCTATGAAAAGAAAGGCCAAGAGCACAAAGTGTGCAAGTTGAAGAAAGCTCTTTATGGGCTGAAGCAAGTGCCAAGAGCGTGGTACAGTAGAATAGACTCCTATCTACTGGAAAATGGATTTGAAAAGTGTGAGGGAGAACCCACCCTCTACATCAAAGAAAAAGATGGTAAAATTTTGATTGTAGTTTTATATGTTGATGATGTTATTTTCACAGGTAATAATGATTACCTTATTGAAAATTTTAAAACAGTCATGAAAGAAGAATTTGAGATGACTGACATGGTTTTGTTGAGGCACTTCTTAGGAATAGAATTAGAACAAGATGAAAATGGGATTTTTATCTCACAGGCAAAGTATGTTAATGAAGTGCCAGAAAGATTTAGTATGCAGGAGAGCAAAGCAGCAATCACTCCCACAGCGATGGGATTAAAACTCAACAAAGAGGACAACAACAAGGATTTTGATCCTAGTTTGTACAAGAGCATAGTTGGTATCCTCATGTATTTGACTGCAACTAGGCCGGACATAATGCAAGCTGTTAGTTTAATTTCCAGATTCATGGAGAAGCCAAATGATGCACATTGGCAGGTAGCAAAGAGAATTTTTAGGTATGTTAGAGGTACTAAAAGGTTTGGTATTTTATATACTACTTCAGAATGTTCAGATTTAGTTGGATACACTGACACTGATTGGGCTGGAAGTGTAGATGATTGGAAAGGCACTTCCGGTTATGTTTTTCACATGGGTTCAGGAGCCATTTCATAGGCTTCTAAGAAACAGCTAATTGTGGCATTGTCTACAGCAGAGGCAGAGTATGTGGCAGCTACAACAACAGCATGTCAAGCGGTTTGGATGAGGAGAATGTTGAGAAGTTTATGCCAAGAACATGTAAAAGGCACAGTGATTTATTGTGACAATAGTTCAGCTATTGCACTATCAAAAAATTCAGTTTTTCATAAAAGGACAAAGCACATTGACACCAAGTTTCACTTCATACGTGAATTGGTTAACAATGGTAAAATTGTTTTACAGCATTGTAGAACAGAGAAGCAATTTGCAGACATACTATCAAAACCATTGGGGGAGAAAAGCTTCAATTACTTGAGAAAATGTTTGGGTATGAAAGAAAGTCCAATAGTTGAAATTAAGGGGGAGTGTTGGAATTTAATTCTAACTGCTGCACACAGCAGCAGGACAGCAGCAACAACAACAAATATCCACATTCGATCTTCACGCAACCAGTCTCCTCTGCACTTAATGATTCACCCACCAGCCTTAAATCTCTCACCAAACACCAGAGGAGTTGACCGCCAGTTTTTTGATTGATTGAAAAGGCCACCTGGAGCATTAATATTGGATCGCATGAATTTAAAGGGAATCTGAAAACCTGAAAGTCAGACCCGAAAAACCTTTAATCATATTGCATAAGAGTTTTCGCATAACACTTTGGGCCTACGTCAGCATCCCATTTTGGAACGCGAAGATCCTTTGCAATAGAGTTTGATTTATCGTTGAAGTCCGTGAAAATTTCATAAAGTTTTTTTGAACTTTGGGTAAAAGTTTTTTTTTTAAAACATGTTTAGTTAAATGTCATGGCAAAGTTTTTTTCCTAAGGTTAATATATATGCATTGTAATATATATATTGTAAATGTTTTTAATATTTATAATATATATAAGTAGTGTTTCATTTTTAATATTTATGTTGTGGAAAGTTTTTAAAAAGAGCCTATTGTATTAAAAAAAAAAGAGTGAGTTGAAAATTAATTTTTACACGGGAGTGTGTATAAGTGAAAGAAATAGTGTAATTTTTTTAACAAGTGTATGCACAGCAGTGCGAAAGTGAAAAACACAACAGAGTGTTTTAGAGACAGAGTGAGTTTGTTTTTGCACACACAATGAGTTGGTTTTATGCACTGCATTTTGTAACAGTCATAATTTTGTAATCCCTCTTAGTGAGGAAGAAGTGTAATAGTTTTTTTTTTGAGTTATTGAATGAAATAAAAATTTGTTTTCAAAGTATTGAAATTATGTCCCCTGTCAAAAAAATATTTTTTATTTTCTATGTGTTAGAGGAAGAGAGTTTTATTCTCCATTTATTATTCTGGAATTTTCAAATATTCCAACATTAATCACACATGTTTTTCTTGTTATGTTTTTTTTCCTTCCAAGTAGATAGCTTTCTCATGTTTTTTTATGTTGGTCTCCTATAGTTGCAAATTTCCCAACACACAATATGTTTATGATCATGGCAAAATTATAGAATCATTGAGAATCCTTCTCATTTCATGTATATCTGGATCGATGTTTTTGAGAAGCACTCTTGTTTATATGTACTATGTATTTTATTAACAACGTTTTTCCCCTCTTAAAAAAAGACGTATTCTACAGGTAGTAGAAAATTTTCCACGGCAGGTTTATTGATTGTTACAAGTCTAATTTCAAATTTCACCGATCAAAATTTATTTTACTTCTATGATATCTATATTTTCAATAAAAACACCAGAAAGCCAATGACATCAAAAATTTTCCACGTCAGCCTCAATGTGTAATACATAGTTACCAAATTCGTCTGAATTGAGATAAAAAAATTCAGAAATTCATGAATGGCGAAGTGTTCGGTGAAATTCGATAAGGTTTGATTCAATTCTTCCACGTCTACGGTTTTTCCCATTACGGAACCTCCTCAAGCAAAGCAACACTCGTAACTGGGGCGTTCTGCATAATTCTGTACTCGTAAATTAAAGGGATATTGGCTACTCGTCCGAACGTTAAGAGTACTTGAGAGCCCTCTGAAACGGTTAGGTACTCTTTAGCTTTGAGAAAGGGATGGCTTTATTGGAGATTCCTGGGCATCAAATGTTTAAGGCTCGAATATATAGATACTTTCATGAGTATAAAATTTTTAAGGCTGGAATATATAGATACTTGTGTATATTTAAAAATTAAGGAAATAAAACCTAAACTCTGGTTAAATTGGAAAATTTCTATTTTTTAATCTTTATTTGTTTTTGGAAAATCTCCATTTTTAAATTTTAATTTTATTTTTTTGTTTTTGTTTAGATATTTTTTAAAGGAAAATAATTGGAAAATTGGAAAATTCTTATTTTTCAATTGCATTTTTGTTAGGAATTTGGCTTCTGTGATCCATAGAATGTGTGTAATAATTTTTGCGGTTGGTTCGAAACGCGTTGACAGAAATGTACGTTATGGGATTTTCACCAAAAATTATTACATGCATTTTTGTTATTTTGACAGATTCTAAATTAATAAGTTTAGAGCAATGATTTTTGTATTTATTTATGAGATAAGAATTTTGAAAAAATAAGTTCTGAAACAGAAAAGCTATGTTAGATTTAAGTTTTGGAGACAAGAAAAAATGTAATTTTTTTTAAATTTTAGTTGAATTGTGTTTTTAATATTATTATATTTTGTAGAGTTATTAGAAATTATTCGAAATCTAAAACGAATTTGAATGAAAATGATCAAAATATTTTATATTAAAAAAAAAAAATATATATATATATATATATTAAAAATAAGAAAATATATATACTTAAAGATGTATACTATCGAATTTTTTTGAATTGAAAAAAAATTATTCGAATTTTTATCATATTATATCGAATTTGATAACTATGGTGTAATATACGTTTAATTTCAAATTTCACCTGTCAAAATTTATTATACCTCTATGATACCTGTCTTTTCAGAACAACACCAGATATCCAATGACATCAAATTTTTCCACGTCATGTTTGATGCTGGTTATAAGTCCAATTTCAAAATTTATTTTACCTCTATAATACCTATCTTTTCAAGAACAGCACCAGAGAGCCAATGACATCAAAATTTTCCGTGGTTTGATGCTTGTTATGCGTCTAATTTCAAATTTCACCTGTCAAAATTTATTATACCTCTATGATACCTATCTTTTCAAGAAAAGAACCAAAGCCAATGACATCAAATTTTTTCCACGTCAGGTTTCATGAGTGTTATACGTGTAATTTCAAATTTCACCTGTCAAAATTTATCATACCTCTATGATACTTCTATTTTCAATAAAAGCACGAGAGAGCCAATGACATCAATTAATTTGTTTATTAAACATCAACTCGACATCACATAGATTATTCGTTCCATAATGGTAATTGTATCAATGTATGTTCTCCACCACGTAGAGAGAAGGAGCAACCAGGAAAGCTGGTATTCATGGTTGCTTGCGTCGAAGAAAATTTGGAAATTTTGACAAACAAGCCGAGCTACGATTGGAGTCTTAGGCAACATTTTTCTTTACGTAGAAATGTGTACATCATTCAGTCGACTTTGTTCGTCAATTTAATATTCGATCAAGGTATCATATTCCTTTTAACCATATTTCCAATATTTTGGTTTGTGTAAAAAAGTCTCCAGGTTTTGGCTTTTGTTTAGAGTGAGGAAAATGAGAGATTACTTATAATTTCAAGCATTCACATTTATGTCATTGCAAACACGGCTTATTGCAAATGCTTCTCACATGTCGATAAGATCTTCCATGGGCTATAATTCATTATTACTAGCATTTGCATTAAAATGGTGTAAAAACATGCCCATAAAAGTGTAGATGAATGTAAAGTGTTTTTTACTTTTTTGACTGCGTTAAGTTTGTGTTTCTAGGTTATATATTTGATGTTTTATCCACTCATTAAGTATTAATTTTCCTTCTCCAATTAAAATAAATAAATAAGTAAATAAAAGTGTAGATGAATGTAAAGTGTTTTTTACTTTTTTGACTGGGTTAAGTTTGTGTTTCTAGGTTATATATTTGATGTTTTATCCACTCATTAAGTATTAATTTTCCTTCTCCAATTAAAATAAATAAATAAGTAAATATTACTAAATAATATGTGGTTTTGAGATAGCTAGAAAATCAAACACATTTGGAAGAACTTGAAAAATAATGTAATATTCTCATCTTACTAGCTGCATTATTTTAGCCCTAAAAGTGTTGTATGTGGAAGGTAAAAGTGGTAAAAGTGAGCATTTAAAACCAAATGCAATTGAAAAAAATAAAATCTATTATTTTTGTAAAATTATATATATATATATATATATGAAAAAACTATTATAACTCAATTGTCATATAAACAATAGGACAACTATCACTGGATACTATCTGCAAATGCACATTCACTGTCATTGCTATTCAAGGAAAACTCCACTACATAGAATGACGTGTAAGAGGGAAGACTTTCACTCTTGCTAGTGATCCAAGGGGCGATATTTCACTCCTCACACAGCTGAATTAAACAAATTACACATTCAGAATTGACCTACTTCCATTCAAGTAAAGAAATCAGTCCTAAATCTATAATCATAAACTTATGTCATTAGAATTACTCCTCACTGAGTTGAATTAAACAAATTACAAATTCAAAATTCTATAATCATAAACTCATGTCATTAGAATTGCTCTTGAATTAAACAAATTACAATTTCTGAATTGAAATCAGTCCTAAATCTATAATCATAAACTCATGTCATTAGAATTACTCCTCACGAAGTTGAATTAAACAAATTACAAATTCAAAATTCTATAATCATAAACTCATGTCATTAAAATTGCTCCTCACACTGTTGAATTAAACATCATAAACTCATGTCATTAGAATTACTCCTCACGGAGTTGAATTAAACAAATTACAAATTAAAAATTCTATAATCATAAACTCATGTCATTAGAATTGCTCCTCACAATGTTGAATTAAACAAATTACAATTTCTGAATTGACCAACATCCCTCGAGCACAAAAATCTAGTATAGAAAGATGTCAAAATTGAGCTTAACTACGTTTCACTGAAAATTACAGTTTTGGGAAATCTCTGAAAATTGCCATTTGAGGATCTCAAAAGAATACTATTATACTATCCATCTTTGGAATATCAAATTTAGGATTGATCTGCTTCCCTTCGACACAAAATTCTTCTAAAACACACAATTCTAATAAAGAAAGCTGTCAAGTTTGAGCTTCTAACTATGCTTCACTGAAAATTACCATTTTGGACAATCTCTTAAAAGTGTGTTTTAATAATATTGAAGGAATTTTATGTCTTTGAAATACCAAATTTAGGTTTATCCACTTCTAACACAAAATTCTACTAAAACACACAGTTTCGGGCATATTCCTAAAAGTGTCTTTCCAGGATCTTGGAGGACTATTCTCTATCTTTGAAATATTCTACTCGAATTTTTTCAGTTTAAGATGCTAACAGATAGTGAAAACAGGATCTTGGAGGACTATTCTCTATCTTCGAAATATTCTACTCGAATTTTTTCAGTTTAAGATGCTAACAGATAGTGAAAACTAGTGATTTTACCCAGTATACTGCTTTAGCCTTCTTCATGCCCATTTAGTCAAATTTTCTTTTCTTTTTTCAAATTTGTCAAGGCTACTAGCAATTGAAGCTCTCTGGAAGAGTTTTTATCTGCTCGTGGACTGTAGAAGAGATCAATATATAGGCAATTAGGTCAAATATATCCATGTTTAAAATATAAACTCTGCTCAAAGAAACAGATGAAACCATAAGTGAAATGTTAAAACATGGCTTTTTCTTCCCCTAAAATTTCCTATCGGAAATAAGCATTAACTCTTCCAAATTTTACTATCATTGCTGTTATGAATATCTGCATATATCAAATATGTCAAAGTTCATCTTCATTGAAATCAGGAAAAACATGGCACTACTGCATTTTTAAAAGTTGTTCAGTGAAAAGTTAAAAAATGCTTTTTCATCAACTAAAATTTCCTCTTGGAAATAAAGATAACTTCTACAAATTTTACTGCCATCGATGTTATGAATATCTGCATATTTCAAACATGTCAAATATCATCTTCATTGAAATTGATTAACTTCAGGAAAAACATGGCACTTCTGCATTTTTAGCGTTGTTGAATTCAGGAAGAGGGGTGGGATTAATGGATAAACGTGTAAATGAATAAAGTTTTGTATCGCATGGGTATTTTTAGAAATGCTACCCAAGGAAACTTTAAATAACTCCATAGAAATCCCACCCAATATTTGAGCAATGCTTCCTAAGGGAACTATTAAGAACTCAGTAGAAATTCCACCCAATGTTTGAGCAATTCTTCCTAAAATGCCGATTAAAGGGCTAAAAATGAATCCCATATCCAAGTGGGATTACATTTCCAAGAACAGTTAAAGTTTGACAATTATTTTTCTTAAAAATGTGCATGGTTGAAAAAGGTTTACAAGCAAAAAGACAAGCAAATGTTGAACTATTTTAATTACTTACATTGTTTCAACGAATGTATCAACACTCTCACCTATATGTACATATAGGTGTAGGAGCTTCTATGCTCTGACAGGTCAAGCCTTTGCTTACTGAAAGAACTCTAACAAGAGAAAAAAATGCATCAGACTTGAATCTTGTTTTCCAAGCATTGGACTAAGAATAACTGATCTGAAGAAAACTCATCTGCCAATGAAAGAACTCTAACAAGACAATAAATTGCATCAAACTTGAATCTTGTTTTCCAAGCATTGGACTGAGAATAAATTATGTTCTGGAGACAACTCATATGCCAATGGATTTTGAAAAGAAGAATAATTTTGGCAAATGCCCTCCAAACGTGCTGACTTGCATGTGTAGTAAAACACACAGCTCATGACACCCTCCATCACACCTACAATTGAATATATAAATATAAGCAAATGAGACTTCCGCACTGCAGATGAATTTATTCTACTACCCTTCTCATAAGAGAAGCTGCTACCATGTCTGATGCCCATCACTCTGTAGGGAGTTTATGGGAGGAAAAACCATGAATAATTCCAAAGGAATTATCATTGGACAAGTGGTAGACCTAAATATTAAGTGGACATGCATTATAGTCTCTCTATGTATCACTCTAGTGGGTCAGACATCATATGTCAATTTGAATATGTTGGAAACCATCGATAAACTTGTTAGGCCAAGGAAGCATTATAATTGGGCAGACCACATCACTGATATTCTAAAGACCAGCTATAAGGAATGAAAAAATTATATTGAGGAAATATAATTTCCCTCTCTATTGATTTGGTTAGCTATTTCATAGGTCATTATGGTCATAGAAAATTCATTCACAAAGAGAATCATCCTAGAATAATGAAAAATTTTGTTTTTTTTCTACCAATTGGTTGGGCAGGTCAAAGTCCCTAAACTCAAAAGAATTTTTTTGAAACTGGTCAATAAATTTGAAAAAAATAACTCATCTATTACGCATTCCACATCAGGTCTGTTATTCCTTCCCAATTTAGTCGTGTATCCAACTCGGTTTGGATATGAAAAAAGTTTGGTAGGTCAACTCAGAAAAATTCTATCCAAAGTTTCTTTCTTACTAGTTGTCACAACTAGAGATCTTTGTTGAGTTGAGTTGACAAATCAACACTATTTTTCTAATTCCAGAGGTAGTTCCCAAAATTTTATTGACATACTCCTCTCTTTTAATGATGGGGAGCAAGAAGAAGAACAAGATGTATATATGAGTATATTTCCATTTAAACTCAACTTGTAATTCCCAACACAGCCAAAGCAAAAGAATATAATAGGGAAGCTTACAGATCATACTCTATACCAACCACAAACACTGGGGATCAACAGGAAATAACTACTACAAAGACTTCATGGGCTCATATGTCAAGCAGTGAATTTTGGAAACACCAGAGTAGGCCAAGGAAAAGTTTATTGAAATTGTGAAATAGAAAATTATGGTTGACCAAGAAAGAGAAAGGAAACAATCTCAGCATGAATAGGGCACTAGTCGACCAATGGAGTGGATAGCGATATCACCAATAACTCCTACTATGGGGCATTCAAGTTGAATCAACAAGCCTAGAATGAAGCAATCACAAGTGCCAATTGACTCTCAACTGGTTGAACTGGAAACGATAGAAGAAGAATCCACTCAGTAACAAATCCCACCCAAGGAAACATGAGTGCAAGCCAAGATGTCTCACCTGAACATATAGAGTTGACCAACTTTGGGAATATACATTGAGATCAAGGAAGAGACTTTTGAATCAGATGCACCAAATGACCTACCACAAAAACAACAATAATAAGCAAAAAAGGGGCAATCGACTATTATTCCACAAAATTAAAAATATCTAGTGTGGTTGACTCGACTGATAACTCAAACTCCAGTGTTAGGATTATCAAAGAGACACCATGGCCAAGCACATAATGCAAAATTGAAAAATTCGAAGGGACCTAAAATTGAGCCAAATACAACAACACATGACACATCAAATTTGTTGGATAATCAGGTTGTTCAACTAGTATTTGATGTTTCCAAGGAATAAAATATCAGATGGAAAATAACAAGGAAGTCATTAGAATACAACAAAATAATGAAAAATAAGTAGTAACATGGACTGAATGCAGTATGCTAACCATAGATAAGCTACTTTTTTATTTTCCATGCTAATTAGAATATCAACTGGAGACCATGCAACAATTGTTCCATGAGTCATTGATGAAAATTTGTGGATGATATAGTAGGAAAGGAAGCTACAACAACATATTCAAACATAGAATGCGAAAGAGCTATCTTCCATACTGGAGCAGGAGTTCACTGCTTTTAAAGAAATCAATAATAAATTGGAACACGTAAGGATTGCTTGTTCCTTTTTAAATAAGAAATAAATCATGTGCGTCAAACCAGTGAAAGAGTTACCCTGCGTTGCAGCTAATGCTATTTCGATCAGGGAGAAAGGCATAATAACTAAAAGTAGGAACAATATAACTTTTTAACGCTATGTATGAACCAAATCCAAGAAAAATAGAAATTTGAAGATTGTTTCAAGTTTGAAGCTCACCTAGACACATGCATTACTTAAGATGAAGGTTAATTTCTCATGATGAATGTAGCAGGTCCTTAGAAGCCACCGTCCTTGCTTTTCTAATAAGATGCATTTAAAAAGATTAAAAGGAAACTATAATACAGAGCTACTTAGGGCTATCGTTATAAAAAGAAACTTTTCACTTAGATTTAGGCAGACGTACTTGTGACCATGTGGCCCGCCAGGTGCCCAACCAGTCTGTTTCCATAGCTCCACTACTACGCCTGCAATTAGGTGCAGGGCCTGCACGAGGCCATCTAACCATTCACGATTTTCGATTTGGGAATGTGTAAGACTATCCAATAGGTGGGGGGCCTATTGCTTCACCGAGAATCAATGCAGAATGGAGTATGGAGGAACAATATAACTTTTTAACGCTATGTATGAATTGAATCTAGGGAGAAATAGAAATCTGAAGGTTGTTTCAGGTTTGAAGCTCACCTCAACACAAGCATTACTGAAGACAAAGGGTTAATGTCTCATGGTGAATGAAGACGAAGGGTTAATGTCTCATCGCAAAAGATATTTCATAAGATTTAGAATTGGGAAACTTGCTAACGGAAATCCTTGCTCGACATCTATAACAAAACTGTAAGAAACCTCAATAGTGCAGCATGGTCTGAACCGAAGATATTTAGAGGGAAAAGATAATATTAATGAAGCTCATTTCAAGGATTGACATAATTAAATCGGATTGGACATAATAACGCCCAATTCCAAGGTGAACCCGCTGGCACAGCAATGGTAATGTTGTAGATAGAGTAGGAAACCGCATGGTGCTTATAAATGTTGAGGAAATTTACTCGCCCTGCAATCCTAGTCCAAGTACTCAACGGAAAACTTCCAGCGGGCGCATCAGAAACCACATTTATGTTGGATAGTAAGAAACCTCGATAGTCCAGCATGGTTTGAACTAGAGATATTTAAAGGGAAAAGCTAATATTAATGAAGCTCATTTCAAGGATTGACAGAAGTAAATCGGATTGGACATCATAACGCCCAATTCCAAGGTGAATTATAGGTTATATTGCAAAATAGGGAGAAAATTTGGGAATAATTACATAGAGTGTGAAAAGGAAAAAAAGAAAAAGAAAAACCTTCCAAGATACCTATCAGAGCTTGATAGAATGTATACAATTTTAACTTGTTAGGGAACCCACTGGCACAACAATGGTAATGTTGCATATAGAGTAGGAAATCACGTGGTGCTTATAAATGTTGAGGAAATTCACTCACCCTTCAATCCTCGTCCAAGTACTCAACGGAAAACTTCCAGTGAGCACATCAAAAACTGCATTTCAATTGGATAGTAGTTGGTCCGTGAGAACCGTAATAGTAACATTCACTATGATGGTGTTGTCACTGCCTATTTGGTCCGTCAGAATGTTCACTTCCCTGATGTTTGTGCCGCGATATAGCAACTGCGTGGTACTGTTTCCAAATTTGAACAGGTAAATCAGAGGGGAAGAAATAGTGGTGGGAGAATTAGTGTTTCCGCAAGCTTTTCCCTAGCTACCTCTCCTGTTGCTACTACCTCTACCTCCACCTCTGTCTCTCCTGTCAAGGTGGTGAACCTTGAAAAGGGATAAGAAAAGGCGTAACTAGAAGCATATCCTTCAGCTCGAGTGCTAGTTTCTTCACCATCATCAGGATAGGAAGAATCCAAACCAACATCAGTAGAGGTGAGTGAAGATCCTCCAAGAGAAAAGGTAGAGGAGGAGCAAACAGGAAAGGCATAACCCACTCTTGATAGGTTCGAAAGCCAATAACAGAGTCCACAGAGGCATGGTCTAATAGGTTCGAAATCCAATAACAGAGTCCACAGAGGCGTGGTCTGTAGAGGAGAAGGTAGCATCCCCCTTAACATTTCAGTTCCATAGCCTGTTGAGGACTACTATAGGTCCCGGCAGCAACAAACCAATCAAGGAGGAGTGTTCAGTCAACAAACTGATGACGGAGGAGTGTTCAGTTTGACAGAAAGCATGAAACAAATAGAGGAGTGTTTAGTTTGATAGAAAGTTAGCATGACGTAGCATGAGGTACTATTGACACTATTGAGATTTCGTGACACTTGTTGAGGACGACGAATCTCAACAGTGTCACAAACAAAAGCCCCCACAATAGAATGCCTATCGGCATAATTATATGGATTGTTATTATAGCTCCTCAAACTCATTATTATTACCATTAATTTGTTCTAATTTAATTACAACCATTCAAACCCATGATTATTCTAGTTGATTTCATAAAATATTGCTACAACCTGAACTTATTATTACACACTACTACATGTTGGGGTTTTAAGATAATATTTAGGACAATTTTCCACTCAATTGTTTTAATTTGAGACAAAAAGAAACTTGTATATTGTCTTAAATATTGTCTTTAAGGAGGTGTCTCAAAATTAGTGTCTTAAAATATTGTATTTATAAAGACAACATATAACACATATTATAATTGTCTCTATAAAGACACGGCCATTATTGTCTCTCTAGAGACAATTTCCACATTGTCTCTATAGAGATTATATGTCCATAATTCCAATTATTGTCTCTCTCTAGACAATATGAAAAAATATTAAAAAAAATAAACAAAATCATTTACATGTTATTTTAAGGTTGTTTCAACATTCAAAATTCCCAAAGAGTGATTTTAATTACCTTAAATCTCTATTCTTTATGGGAAAAAAGGGATAAATTCCAACTTTTTAAAAGCTAACAACAAAATCATTTTAAATCTAAATGAAAAAATAATTTCCAAAATTTAATAATTTTGGAAAGCAACCTTGAAAATAATAAGGAATCACACTTATATTTGTTGAAAATACATTCATGTCATTGAATTTGAACATGCAAGGTCCTAAGTTGGAAGCTCATTTCATGACATATTATGAGGCAAAAGAAAAAGGTTCAAGATTTCTCCATCCTACAAGAGAGTTTACTCTCAGAAATATAAATCCAAAAGCTTGAATCACATTAAATGGTGGAAAATTAAATTTATATCCAGTGGTTAGCTTCACAATTTCAATACCCTTGTATAATTGGAATTGACTTCCTTTATAAAAAAAAATTGTAAAAATGTATATTCATTCGAATCTACAATTGATTGGAAAATTTACACTTGATTTCAGTGCTGCCATAGCACAGAACTGTGTTAAATATCAACCTCAAATCTGTGTTAAAAATCAGCCTCAAATCAAATCAATGTTGTCATAACACATATCCATGTTAAATATCATCCTGAAATCAGTGTTTTCATAGCACAGATCTGTGTTAAATATATCAAAAGTAGTCAACTTAAAAATCTGAATATTATATCTGTGATCAAAATTCCTTGAATTTTGTGTGTGATGGAGTATAAAATCATTGGTTAGTGGGATTCCCATCGTCAATTGAAACTGAATTCATACAAAATAATCAAATAGATCAATCAAATGAGCTTTAGTGGCCAAATAAGATAATTCACGTATTCTAATACTGCGAGTACTACAAGGTTTTATTTATTCTAGTGTTGCGAGTACCACAAGGTTTTCGAGATATTTTCTTCGATTTGAAGGCCCTACATGATGCCAAATAGCCTCCAAAGCCTCTTCTCAGACCAAGTCCAGCAATGGAAGCACATGAAGAGGATGGGAATTCATTAACTTTTGAGGTTTTAAATGTAAAACTTATTTAAAACCTGTCTTGATGAAGGTTTTACAAAAGAGGGAAAATTGGCACAAGTCCTCGCAACATGATATAGGCCAGTTCTAAATCTATTGGTGACCTACAAAGTTAGCTCCTCCATTATTGGATTTCGCAATTCGAAAATCGTTGGTGTAGTATTTATTTAACATTCTCCAGTATGTGTAAACCTGATCATCACCATAAAATTCACCTAGTTTTTGTTGATCATGAGGCCCTGTACACGTTGAGTGTGGTAAAAGAATTTCCATGTTTGCAGATTCCATTAAATGTGTCGTGGATTAGTCACACCTATTCCCAACAGAACTAGAGGAGGAGTTAGCAATATTGCAAGGAATTTTTGGGCTCTCCAGCCGAGGAAGAGGTAATGAACTATTTTGATTGAATTCATAGCAAGCTGAAGTTGTAGAGAAGTCTCTATTAATAACTTTTTTCTGGGCAGTTAATCGTTTCTTGGAGGCACAACAAACCACATATCCTTCTTCCTGTTAAGAATACAATAATAATTTTTTGTAAGGCAAGTTTTATACCATTTCTCAACCATTTTCAAGAGAGATACTTACTGAAATAAAATAAATGAAGTAGTGCATACCTAAATTAAGCAGTGTGTGCAGTCTTATTATTTCTTCAATTTCACTTGCCTTGCTTTGCCTAATTCCTGAGGAGTGTCTAGTACACATTCAAATGGTAGTCGGAAATATATTTTGTGTAATTTACAAAGACACTTGCTTGAGCACCTTCATTTCTACCTGTTGTTAGTGCTACAGAAAGGCCCACAACTTTTAGAACCAAGAAAAAATTTAGAATGTGAGGAAGTAAATTAAGAGAAAACTATCAAGAGGAACGTGTTTCAAATGAGTTTTCACAAATTATTATTCATTCCTAGGTAAAAATTTAAAGAAATGTTGAATATTCATTTATACAAAATAAAAGGTTAATTTGTAACAAATATATTAAACCTGAGTTGCTTCATGAAATTATCAATGAAAAAGACAATATAGTTGACCATAAGGGGTTTATGAGGAGGGGCTTTGTGGTTCTGGGTAGAGCTGGCCTCTTCTATGAACCTTGATTTTCATAATTAAATCCTGCTATTGTTTCGAGAGTTTGGTCCTCGACCCTAATTTTGGTGAGATTGTCAAACCTTACTGTGATTGTGGAAAGAGAATATCTTGCAACGAAATTGGAAATTCCTAGGAAAATCAAATAAAAATCATGAGGATACTATGAAGATGACCTAGCACCGTCTCCAATTTGGATGATATTACCAAACCTTCCCCTCTAAACGTGGGAAGCGGAGATCTTGAAAGAAATTATAAATTCTAAGGGCAAGTTTATTAAAACAAATAAAAAACAGGAGGCAATCGATATTTTTCCTTATACTAGAATTAGTGTAGAACTATACCTTAAAAATCAACAAGACAAGACTATCTCATACTATGAAAAACTTTAAATGGACTGAACTGCTAAATTATGAGAATACTACCTATAGGTGTAGACTCTGCCAAGAGACATGACATCTGAAGGACGTGTGTTCAGTAAAGACTTTCAAGAAACAATAAGAGATTCAATATAATCAAGAAAAGGAAAGTTTGAATGGGTTTCAAAAAGTTTTTCGAAGAATGAGGAGGACGAACAATAGATGGTTAGAAAGGAAAATGGAAATAAAAGTCAAATCCAAAGGAATAAAAGGAATCAAGATCTTCTTTTGTAAAACATGAAACTACCAACAATTAGTGGCTACAAAAAACGAAACTACAATAATTTGATTCATGTAAATATATTGCATTCAAATAAAAAAAATTGGCAGGTTGCCTAATACACCTGGAATATTTAGCAATGAACCAAAAAATGCTTGGAAACAAGTACTTGATGTGGTTCATGAGAAAGGTTGTATAATCTTCTTCCAACTCTGGCATGTCGGCGAGAATTGCATAGTGGTGAATTTTAATTCTTAAACTAATACTCATAATGGATTCTAAGCATCCGTTGTTTTTCATTTCAATCAAAAAATCATATTTGATAATTGAAATTTGGAGGCTAAAAAAATATAAATTAATAATTTTTATTTCTATTTTGAAGGACTAAATCCAAATATTTTGTACATCATTTACAATTTATCAACCCAATGAAGATTTAGTTGTTTCATCTAAGAACAAAAAGATTTCTAATAAATGAAAAATAAATATGCCACAAAACCCTTGGGAAATTATTCAAATCCTTGAACACTAACCTCAGAGATTCTTCTCTTCATGCTGAATTTGTAGAGAAGTCCCTATCACTAGATTTTTTCTAAGCAGTTAATCATATCTTGGAGGCACAGAAAACCACCCATCCTTCTTCTTGTTAAGAATAAAATAATAAATTCATTTAAGGAAAGTTATACCATTTCTCAACCATTTTCGAGAATTCTACTTACTGAAATAAAATAAATGAAGTAGTGCGTACTTGAAATATAAATGTGTGCACTCTTAGTATTTCTTCATTATCACTTGCATTGCCTTGCCTGATTCCCCAAGAGTGTCTAGTACAGACTAAAATGGTAGTCCAAAAGATATTTTTTGGAATATCCAAAGACACTTTCTTCAACACCTTCATGTCTACCTGTTGTTAGTGCTGCAAAAGGCCCACAACTTTTAGAACCAATAAAAAGTTTATAATGTCAACAAGTAAATTAAGAACAAACTATCAAAAGGAATGTATCTCAAATGAGTTTTCACAATTACCATGAAACAAATACAAGTATGATAACTATGATTGATTCAATACAACTTTTCAACAATTAATGTACACCATAGTATAAAATTAATAACTGAAAAGTTGAAACCATGCTATATATTGCATATATAATTATCCAATTAATTTTCCTTAATTAAAATAAAAATGGCCATGTAAATACTCAACTATTTTTCCTCCATTAAGGTGGCTTAATGCCACGCAAGTAGCAAGAAAATTCAAAAACTTGTATCAATTTTTTTGCCAATCCTTTTCAGTCATATGTGTACAATGGACCAATGAGATGCCCTTTTTAATCAAATTATACAGGCGATATTTTATCAGATGTTGAATCTATAAAAATTTCACAAATTTAAATACAAAGACTGGAATCATAACTACCTCTACCCTTACTTCTTTATAGATGTGGAAGGCTTGAGGAAAAGACGAAATACAACCCATCCCTGTGTGTCACAAAATGAGAAAATAAAAACCTTAATCTAATTCTGCCTAGTGCAGTTGACCCTCCCTAAAACTGGAAGTTTCTCTATCTCATGTGCTAAAGATTTATTTCATCAATTGAAAAGATAACATCTCTCATTAAAAGATAGTACTGGTTTAAATTTTCATGTTTTTATGCTTGCTTTAAACATTAAAAAAAAATAAAAAATCTTGGAATTGATTAGCGATTAGCATTTTCTTGCTGAAAATTAGTGCATTAGAGAATTTCTTATATTTTCTCTTATTTGTCAATTTTTTCATTGTTGGACGTGAATTGGTTTTTTGATGTAAAAGAATGTTTTGGGATTTTTAGAAGTTTTACAATTTAAAAAACAAAGAATCTCTCAGTTTTCCTTAACTAGGATTTAACTGAAAAGAAAAATATTACATTTTCAAGGTTGAATGAATTAGAATTTTGATTCGGGTCATAACACCAAAAGTTTCACATTCATATCCCTCTGAGTAAGAAACAACCAAAATCATCATAGTGCTAAATAAAATTAATCTACAATTTTTTATATTTTCTAGGGCTCATTCTACCAACTTAAATCAGGTTAATGATTTGGAATAGGGAAGTGAGTAAACTTTCCAAAGAAATAAATAAACAATAGTATCTTGTGGTAGGGAGAAAACTAAATTGTTGCAATTTTTCTCTGGGAAACTCTTCTTACAAGAGTCAAGTATGAGGTCATATTGGACCCAGTGGATTAATCATACTTCATTGGTAAATATAGAAGGTGTGCATGAATTACAAATGGTAAACCTTAGATTAACCATGCCAAGGAGCCTGGGATCGCTTGTCAGTAAACCTCAGATTTACCATGTTGAGGAGCTTTCAAGGGGATTGAGCTTAGTTACTATGCCCTTGCATGTACGTCGGGCCATGGATTGTCCCCCCAGGTTTGATTGTATCAGTTGTTAACCTTAGTGGCTATAATATTAAGATTTTTCCCGAGGTGACAATGGAGGGAAGGTCCCATTATACCTGGAACAAACATTGACTAGACTCACTTGGAATTTTTGGAGGGTAATATTCACTTGAGATGGCATAGTGGAGTTACTTGCACCATATTGTTTCATTAAGTAGGTTTTCAGGGTAACTAGTTCCATCCGCTAGTTTTTCACATTTATTTCTATGACGTTGGATTTCATCACAAACTAGTGATTTCGTTGTGAAAAAAAGTTGCTTGTTTGTGGTTTGAATCCTAGATTTGATAACGCCTGTTAATTTGTTTGTTTTAGTTTTTAGAGACCTTAGGTGTGTATTGTGAATTTGAATTGTTAATAAAATTCACTGAATCTGAATCTAATGGCAGCAATTACGGAATTTACCAACCAAGGAACCCATCTTAACGAGTATCCTAGTCCTTTTCCTTGCTTTCGAAATGTTGGTCCTCCTTATATGTATACATTGTCATTACCTAGATTTACCATAGGTTTACCATCATGGTTGTTTTCAATTTCGTTGGCCTAAAATACTCAAACAGTTCCACATGAAACAGATGCTTCACCTCAACCAAGTTCTCCATATCAACATCACCAACCTCATGTTGAACCTTTACCTTCTTCACCCAACATGTCTTCCTTGCTTTCTTCTTCTTCGCTTGGTAAAATCCTTGATGCTAGTAACTAGGTGGTTAAGAAGAAGAAGAAAGGGAAGAAGAAGAAGAAGCAAGATAAGAAAGAAGTCAACCAACCAAACATGGTTGTAAGTATTGGTAATGTTGAAGAAACATCCAACGTGCATCGTAAGCCCAAATACCCTTGCAAGCTTTGTAAGGGTGGCCACTTCCTTATCAATTGTTCTAGTATTCCTAAGGTCTTTGAAGTATATTCAGAAAAATATTATCAACTTATTATTGATCCATCAACCAGTGATTGTCAAGTTCCTAGGAAAAATGGTAAAGTTAGGTTTCCTTGTAGGTTATGCAAAGCGAGTCATCATATTCACCTTCGCCCTCATATGGATGAAGCCTCAAAATTTTTGGAAAACCTTACTGTTCCTCAACATCAATTTGCAACTTCTTACCGTAAGCTTTCTCCCAACCTACCGTCAGTTGACGAAGTGATTGATCTAGCTCCAAGTACAGTCAATCCCACTCTTTCCTTTGGAGAGTGAAATGATTATCACTCAAGTTGATGAACCATTAGGTTATCAAGTGTCCAACTTGATTTCACATTCAGTCGATCCCACTCTCCCTATTGAGAGTGAAATTCATACCGTTAAGGTTATTCTTGTTACTTTAGATTATTCTACACAAGGGGGAATTTTACCTGTTCCAATAGAACCCCCTCCAAGTATTGAGGTAATATCCTTTTATTGGAGTAGACTTACAAAACCCCTTCTTCCTTCTTCCTTCCATTTCCAAATCATTTTGAAGGCTTTTTTAAGAATTTGAATCACACAAATGTAGATGAAGGTGCCTCTGTTAGTATTTTATCCTCAAATTCTTGGCAAGTTTTGGGTTCCCCTCAACTTGTGCATGTTACACATAATTTGTAAGTTTTTAACATAATCATTAGTGAACCTTTAGGGATCCTTCCTAAGTTCAGTATTACATTGGAAGGTAAAACTGTCAGTATTGATCGTATGGTATTCCAAGGTCCCTTAGATTTAAATATTCACATTTGTCGAGACTATGCCTATGCCATGAATTTTATTGCATCAACACTCTTTCACGTAATGTCTTTCCCTCACAATGGAAACATTATGACTGTTGATCAGATTTCATTCATTAATCTTGATTCGACTGCCAACCATCTGACACCCCTGAATGTTCCTTATGCGAAAGTGGTATCTACCCCACCATGGGTTAATTATGTGGCAACCAATCCCATGTTTTATGTTACTGATGCTAGCAAGTGTCTCACTATTTTTTGAACTTCTTTTGACTTAGATCTAGTAATTGACATGGTAAAACTTATGGGGGTATTTGAACGCGACTATTGAGTCCCTTGACATGTGTTCCTTCGAGAGAACTATTCTTCCAACTGAAGAAGACCTCTTGGAAGCCATGATCGAGGTGTTTCCCTTGACATGTATTTCTTCCTGTTGGAAGCCATGATCAAGTCCTTATAAGGATAATTCCTTTTACTGTGTCAACCTAGTTAAAAAATGAAACAAATTCAACAAGGATAGTTCTTTTTACTATTTCAACCGCGTTAAAAAATTAAACGGGTTCCTAAGAGGATGGTTCTTTCACTGTGTCAACCTCGTTAAAAAATGAAACAAGTCCTTATGAGGATACTTCTATTATTGTGTCAACCTCGTTAAAAAATGAAACATGTTCCTTTGAGGATAGTTCTTTTACTGTGTCAACCTCGTTAAAAAATGAAACATGTCATTATAAGGATATTTCCTTTTACTGTGTCAACCTCGTTAAAAAATGAAACAAATCCTTATGAGGATGGTTATTTTACTATGTCAACCTCATTAAAAAATGAAAAAAAATCCCTATGAGGATAGTTCCTTTTACTGTGTCAACTCGTTAAAAATGCAATAGGTTCCATGAGGATAGTTCCTTTTGCTGTGTCAACCTCGTTAAAAATGAAACATATCCTTATGAGGATAGTTCTTTTACTGTGTCAACCTCGTTAAAAAATGAACATGTTTCCTTCAGAATAGTTCCTTTTCTTGTGTCAAGCTCATTGAAAAATGAAACAATATTTCATGAGAGTAGTCTTTTCGTGTGTCAAGCTCGTTAAAAAATTTAACAATCCTCCCCTTATTGATTTGAGAATTTGACTAGATCTCGTAAATGTTAATTCGAGTCTTTCATCTAATCTTGTAAATGAACCTTCATTCCATCCAACTATTAGTAACCAGTAGTCTACTTAGGTGAATTAAATTAATCTTGGGGGGCATGTTCCCTTGCAAGTTATGCCTGGGGGGCATTGGAGATTATCTCAAGCATAGTTTTCTTATGTTTCAAGCTTATGAAAAAATGAAACAAACTTATCTCAGGCATAGTTTTCTTATGTTTCAAGCTTGTGAAAAAATGAAACAAACTTATCTCAAGCACAATTTTCTCTGTTTCAAGCTTGTGTAAAAATGAAACCACTCTCAAGCACAATTATTCTCTCTTTTCAATCTTGTATAAAAATGATACCTATCTCGAGCCCATTTCGGCTATTATTTTCAAGACTCGTTAAACTCATGAAAATACCAAGATTCTTTTACTATCTTTCATGCTTGTAAAACACATGAAATGTAGAGTTCTTTTCGTCTTTTCCTGCTCGTTAATTTAATTGAAAGTCGGTCATATGAGTACACTTTTATCACTTTTTCGGACTCGTTAAAACTTACGAAAAAGAGAAACCATGGAGTTTGATTTTTAACCCTTTTCAGACTCTCTAAACATGAAAAGATTGTCGATTACTTGACTCTTCAAACTCGTAAAAGTAAATGAATAGTCATCTATTTAGTATAAGTTTACCCCTTTTCTGGAATAAATTAGAGTACTTACAAAAATGTATACGTTGACTAAGCACAGTCAATAGAGTTCTCTCATACATTATTTTATCCTTTTTCGGGCTTGAGGGACTAAAATCACGAAAAATAACGCTATGGAGTTTACTTATGTTTTTTCTTGACTCCCTAAAACTGAAAAAACATCGAGTTTTACTTTCTCCGGGCTCGTTAAAAATTTACATTGAAAGAACAACATGAGTTTTATTTTCTTGTCTTTTCAAAATATTTAAACATGAAAAACATCGAGTTAACCCTACACTGGGTTCATAAAAATTAAAAAATGAAGGATTCGTCGATTACAATGGGACCGAACCACTCCTTCCTAGAGTTCATTAAAAATACTTTGGAGGTCTCGTCCAAATGATGAGCTTATATGACAAGCATATGTTATCCTCCTCAATCTTGTGTAAAAATAACGACATACTTACTAGTAATGGTGGGGTAAAACTGGGAAAGAACATTCATTTTTGTATTATTAAAGGAAATATGTCACTCTTGAACATGGCACTCTGTCACATTTGTGTCTGGGTTGGGAAATCCATTTGTCTCATAGTTAATCAAACCTCATTGAAATTCTTCAGCTAGTTTTGGGTATTATCGTTGAGTTAAATGCTGCCAAGTCATATGTCATGTCGCCAATATGTTCAAGAGAAGTCCAACTTCAGTAAAAAATACCTTGTGTACCATAACATTCAATCATGTCGGACATCCCTGAGCTAGTCCTGAATTACTCCAATTTTTTCTTCAAAACTTGACATGAGTTTCATGCCATAGGCCCTCCTGCGACGGATCACTTCCTATTCACTGCAGCTCATTATCTAGAAATTTGATCTAAACCATTTTCAATACCTTGAGGCTTTCATGCCTTAATGGTAGGTTTCACGCTTTCAACGATATGTTCTCATCATTTTCATCTGATCAAATGATTCTATGAGTGTTCGATTTCAAAAAATTTAATCAGACTTCATAGATTGTACTAGAGTACCTTGAGAGCCATTGTCATTATTGGTGGTTTCTATCGCACTTGTTAACGGTTCACATCATGGACTGGTAATCAAGTGGTTTCTACCATGTTCGACTTCGAGACATTCACTCGCATGGTTAGAATCATAATACGGATTGAGATATGGAGATCAATGTTGGTGCAAAAATGTGACTTATGAAAATAAATCCTAATTCCTACATTAATCATGAACTAGGGATTCGTCTCTCTGTTTCAAGAGTGTTGGCACTGTGTGTGTAGAGTGAAATCAGAATCTATCTAGGAATAAATGGTGTTAAATTGTTGTAATAACTGCTTTTCCAATTCTCAAAGTTCAATCAAAAGAAAACCTTAAAGCCATTACAAACTATGAATCTCAATCTAAATTCAATTAATTTCATAAAGAAACTGAATCTATCTTATGAATTACAGGAATCACACTCGAAGAATTACTTCTTTAACAATTATCTACTAAAAAGAAAGATTACAAAAATGAACATCAATCCAGTATTCACACTTCTAATATGAAAATGACAATAAATGATTACTCTGGATTCCCAATAACCTTACTTAAAAGAAGTGGAAATCAATTACAATGCTTAAACTAATATGATGGAATCAATAAAGAATAACATGCAAGCATAAAAGTGATAGCCACTGAAAGTTATCTCACAACAAAATCAGATCGTAAGATCTATAGTAACAACAGCTAAATTGAGTATAATTCTATGAAGTAGCAAAAATAACATAAATGAATAATTACAAAAAGGAAAAGAAATGCATATGACAAAGAAAAGCAGTAGATCTCCTAGTGACTGGGCCTAAGGTCCCCAGAAGTCACTCCCGAAAAACACTAAGAATGCGATTATGAAGGAAACTCTGTCTTTTTCATTGAATTCAGTAATAACAATACAACATCACCACAATGTAATTAATTTGTCTCAATAATACTTGTCATAATATAAATTACAGGTTCTGGGTTAAAAAGTCTCGTTCTATTTCACCGATTGTTTTTTATAATCTAAAAGGAAAACACACGGATGAGAGAGAATCTCCTCAGGATCAAGAGATCATGAAGATTTTGCAACTATCGATCATATTGTTTTATAAAATAAACTAGATCCTCCGCGTCTTCCGCTGGCCTATATGAGAAAGACATGGTATTCTTTTTATTTCTTGGCTGCTGCTGTCCCATCGTTTCAACAAGAGTTGTCCCATTCGATTTCCTACACATAAAAAGCAAGAAGAAGTTAGTTTTCATGCCAAAATTGCACAATTTGTGGAAGGTTGGTCTTTTCCATTTTTCATGATCTTTTCTTCTAGATTTATTCCAAAAATGGATATAAGTACATAAAAGTAAATGATAAATACAACTAATATGAGGATAAAACATACATTTTTCATGGCCCAACATACTCCCCTACTTACCTTTTTGCATGTCCTCGTGCAATCAAATGGTTGTGGTGTAGTTGTGTCAAAGAATAAGTAAGATAAACTTACTCTTTATACAACCTAACACCATGTTTATGTTTGATTATTGCAAATTCCTGGTTCACATGGCATTCTGGCAAATCATAATCAGGGTAATATCCTTCAGGAGGATACCATATGATAGGACACTTGTAACAACATCCTATCCAAGTAGGACCCACACATAGTATTACATTTTCGTACATGTTTAGGCAGGCAACAACAACTTTAAAGTTTATGTAGCCAAATGACTCCCGATTCTTGACATTATTAGTGGAGGCCTTCAATATTTTCTTTTCTTCCAACAAAGCTTCTTCTCTAATGTCCTGGAAATACTCCCTTCCCGAATGTACAATATTTTTATGTAGTGGCCCTAGTTTAGCCACAACCCCCTCTTGTTTCATGAATCTTCTGTGTTGATTGAAAACATGCAAGGGTTTTTTGGGTTCTCCCCTTACCAATAGATCCAAACCACGTTCCCTGTTTTGAAAAATTTTATAGGCCTTAGCCCATTTAAGCTGGTTTTCAGCAAAAGAGAGGAACACTTGTAAATGGAAATCTCTAATAAAAGGACTGGGATTGGCATCCTTTCATCCTCCAAGAAAAAATTGTGCAAATATAGCTCACATAGGAGACGTGTTACCTTCTCATTTTTCTCCTAGAAACATTGGATGAATTCTGCAGTATTTTTAAATTCAACTGGCTTTCCAACCCTGACAGCTTTAATCTTCAACAATAGATATCTTTTCAACAAGAATAACGCATAATTAGTGGCAGGGGATCGGCATGATAAGACATCAGAGTAAAGAGAATAGATGGCTTTGTCTTGTTCCTTAGCCTTATGCACTTGGGTTTGCATTCTCTTCACTTTCTCCTATTCACCTCTGAGATTAGAAAATTTTTAATCTTCTGTTGCAGTGAGTGTATCTAATTTCTTCCTCAAATCCTGGTGTATTTGTAGGGGCACCACCTCTTTCTTGTACTATTATGGATTTTTAGATAAAAAAATAACAAACTTCAAAGAATTTTATGCAGTTTAGTAGTGTTGTTCCAAACTGAGAACACTATAAGAAGTGCATGCAGAAGTGTGAATTGTGCTCCTAGAACACAACAATCATGGGCGGAAAATCTATCTGCAGTGAACCCACAGTACTTCGATTAACAGACCAGGCTCACACAGTTCTTGAACGCGCTGGTTGTCTCCAATATTTAACCAAAATACAAGGATTCTAAATTGAAATGGCATTGGAGTTCCTGCAAAATCTACAAGGCAGACGCACAGTTGTAAAAGGCAGAAATATAGTAGTATACGAAGCAATCCTAGCTGAGGTTTCGAGACTTTCAACAGAAGGCACAAAGTGGACTGATAAGCACGTTCTGTTGCATGATGCGGTCACGGTATTTCATGACCTAGATGAGCAATTGGTCCGCAAGGGCAAAGGAATTCACTCAACATCTCTAAAGGAACCATGGCGATAATTGACAACCACTGTGCAAAAGTACATCACTTGTGACAGACGACAAGATGTGGTAAAACCTCGACAACTTAAATTGCTAGCCATACTCAAACATAAAATTACGGTTAACTTACCTTTCTTCTTGAATTATTTATTGCATGACATTGCTATAAGGGTTAGTAAAGCTAAAGATCCATATACTATTATAAGCCACCATGGCTTTATCAAGTTAATTATCATTCATAACTTAGCCCAGCAGCAATTTACACGGGACAATTTTTAAACCCCGCCCCGCTAGAAGAAAATCTAGACACACAGATAGCCTTTCTTACCAGAGGAATATAGAGAGGTGTTTCTTATGTATGTGTCTCATTTTCATGTGTTGGCACTGAATCAGTTTGCACAATAGTTTCAGTTATTTCTTTGGAAATACAGTGATTGTTCTGGACATTTTCCTCAAAATTTGTTTGAATCACAACATCTACGGAATCCAGAGGAAGGTCCGTTTGAGTCTGTATTGAAGAAACACAAGGTTGTTCCGTGCGAGTGTCAATATCCTCTGTAGGACATGGTTATGTTTCGGTTTCAACAACTTCCATTTCTACTTTAGGCTTCTAGGACTTGTCTTCTTCCTTTAACCTTTCACTTAATTATTTAAGCGTTTTCTTTAATTCTCTGCACTTCTTACTCGACTTCCTTGATATGGCCTTGGTCAATTTCTTCTTCTTCATGGGGTTTTCTATTGGAGAGGTCACAATGTCTCTTTCAAGCTCAGGAGGAGTTGTACCAATATCAAGGTCATGATCTCGTGGAACAGTAAAAATTTCAGGCATAAGAGGGGTTGTACCAATATCAATATCATGTTCAAATAAGACAGTAACTTTTTCAAGGATAGGAGGGATTGTACCAACATAAAAATCATGTTCTAGTGGGAAAATGTCTCCTGACTGATTCTCAGGTTCAGAAGCGTCCTCTGTATGGGTTTATACCTTAGGGAATTCATTTTCAGAGGGAATTGGTTCCCTCAAGTCCTACAAATCTCCCACCTCTTTGATGGATGGTAAAATTTTGGTATGGCCAGAACTGCCAACAGAGGCAGATTGGTCAAGATCTTGTCCTTCAAGATTTCCATATTGGTCCCTCTCTTCATAGATCGTACCCAAATTCTCCGGTACTCAGGCCATTTTGTCCTCATATTCCTATAAAGAATCATTATGCGAACTTAGAGGTGGTGTATGAGATGGCCCTGCCTCATCTGTTGGAATTGGGGCATGTTGTCATGATTTTATCCTTACAGAGCGTCTTCTTTTTACTAGGCCAGAGGCAAAGGAAGGAGTCTTCCTTTTCTTTGCTCTTCTCGGAATTTTTACTTCTATTCTCTGTTGTTCAATACCTATTCTTCTTCAATACTATTATGGCTTTTTAGATAAAAAATAACAAACTTCAAATCATTTTATGCAGTTTAGTAGTGTTGTTCCAAACTGAGAACACTATAAGAAGTGCATGCATAAGTGTGAATTGTGCTTCTAGAACACAACAATCATGGGCAGAAAATCTATCCGCAGTGAACCCACAGTACTTCGATTAACAGACCAGGCTCACACAGTTCTTGAACGTGCTGGTTGGCTCCAATATTTAACCAAATTACAAGGATTCCACATTGAAATGGAATTGGAGTTCCTGAAAAATCTACAAGATAGGCGCACAATTGTAAAAGGCAGAAATATAGCTGTATATGAAGCAATCCTAGCTGAGGTTTTGAGACTTCCAGCAAAAGGCACAAAGTGGACTAATAAGCACGTTCTGTTGCATGATGCGATCACGATATTTCATGGCCGAGATGAGCATTTGGTTCGCAAGGGCAAAGGAATTCACCCGACATCTCTAAAGGAACCATGGCGATAATTGACAAACACTGTGCAAAAGTACATCACTTGTGACGGACAACAAGATGTGGTAAAACCTCGACAACTTAAATTGCTAGCCATACTCAAATATAAAATTACGGTTAACTTACATTTCTTCCTGAATTTTTTATTGCATGACATTGCTAGAAGGGTTAGTAAAGCTAAAGATCCATATACTATTATTAGCCACCATGGCTTTATCAAGTTAATTATAATTCATAACTTAGCCTAGCAGCAATTTACATGGGACAATTTGTAAACCCCACTACACCAGAAAAAAATCTAGACACACAGGTAGCCTCCCTTACCAGAGGAATATAGAGAGGCGTTTCTTTTGTCTGTGTCTCATTGTCATGTGTTGGCACTGAATGAGTTTGCACAATAGTTTTAGTTGTTTCTTGGGAAATATAGTGATTGTTCTGGAAATTTTCCTCAAAATCTGTTTGAATCACAACATCTATGGAATCCAGAGGAAGGTCCGTTTGAGTTTGTATTGAAGAAACACAATGTTGTTCTGTGCGAGTGTCAATATCCTCTGTAGGGCATGGTTATGTTTCGGTTTCAACAACTTCCATTTCTACTTTAGGCTTCCAGGACTTGTCTCCTTCTTTTAACCATTCCCTTAATTATTTAAGCGTTTTCTTTAATTCTCTGCACTTCTTACTCGACTTCCTTGATATGGCCTTGGTCAATTTCTTCTTCTTCATGGGGTTTTCTATTAGAGAGGTCACAATGTCTCTTTCAAGCTCAGGAGGAGCTGTACCAATATCAAGGTCATGATCTCGTGGAACAGTAACATTTTCAGGCATAAGAGGGGTTGTACCAATATCAATATCATGTTCACATGGGACAGTAACGTTTTCAAGGATAGGAGGGATTGTACCAACATAAAAAGCATGTTCTAGTGGGACAGTGTCTCCTGACTAATTCTCAGGTTTAGAAGCATCCTCTGTATGGGTTTCTACCTTAGGGAATTCATTTTTAGAGGGAATTGGTTCCCTCAAGTCCTATAAATCTCCCACCTCTTCGGTGGATGGTAAAATTTCGGTATGGCCAGAACTGCCAGCAGAGGCATATTGGTCAAGATCTTGTCCTTCGGGATTTCCAGATTGGTCCCTCTCTTCATAGAGCATACCCAAATTCTCCAGTACTCAGGCCATTTTGTCCTCATATTCCTGTAAATAATCATTATGCGAACTTAGAGGTGGTGTATGAGATGGCCCTGCCTCATCTATCGGAATTGGGGCATGTTGTCGTGAGTTTATCCTTACAGAGCATCTTCATTTTACTGGGCCAGAGGCAAAGAAAAGAGTCTTCCTTTTCTTTGCTCTTCTCAGAATTTTTACTTCTATTCTCTGTTGTTCAATACCTGTGTTATCATTGTTTCTACCATTTACCCCTATCTGTGTGTCTATATTTTCTTCTGATGGGGCGGGGTTTACAAATTGTCCCATGTAAATTGCTGTTGGGCTAAGTTATGAATGATAATTAACTTGATAAAGCCATGGTGGTTGATAACATTATATGGATATTTAGCTTTACTAACCCTTCTAGCAATGTCATGCAATAAAGAATTCAAGAAGAAAGGTAAGTTAACCGTAATTTTATGTTTGAGTATGGCTAGAAATTTAAGTTGTCGAGGTTTTACCACGTCTTGTCGTCCGTCACAAGTGATGTGCTTTTGCAAAGTGGTTGTCAATTATCGACATGGTTCCTCTAGAGATTTCGGGTGAATTCCTTTTCCCTTGCAAACCAATTGCTCATCTGGGTCATGAAATACCGTGACCACATCATGCAACAGAACGTGCTTATCAGTCCACTTTGTGCCTTCTACTGGAAGTCTCGAAACCTCAGCTAGGATTGCTTCATATACTGCTATATTTCTGCCTTTTACAATTGTGCGTCCGCCTTGTAGATTTTGCAGGAACTCCAATGCCATTTCAATGTGGAATCCTTGTAATTTGGTTAAATATTGGAGCCAACCAGTGCGTTCAAGAACTGTGTGAGCCTGGTCTATTAATCGAAGTACTGTGGGTTCACTACTGATAGATTTTCCGCCCATGATTGTTGTGTTCTAGGAGCACAATTCACACTTCTGCATGCACTTCTTATAGTGTTCTCAGTTTGGAACAACACTACTAAACTGCATAAAATTCTTTGAAGTTTGTTATTTTTTATCTAAAAATCCATAATAGTATTTGTCTCTTCAACACGTTTCGGCGAAATTTAGTAATTATATCACTTGTTGTTCCATTATGCCTACCTCCCCCGCTCCAATTAGAAAAGGGCATCCACGACCATAAAGCATGGGAATAAAGGAAAGAATGTTTGGAATTTATAAATGCAACAGTAAAGGATAAAAGCACGTACATATGGTAAGAAACAGTCAGAGATGTGCAAATTTCGAAAAATAGGTTGGAAATGACCGAAAAATAGAGTTAAAACAGATAAATAACCATTATGAAAAAATATTTTCCCTTAAATGGAAAGAAACGACGAAAGCGTGACAGGTGATAGAAGATGACAACTACTAATATCCTTTGATCGAACATTATTGATGTAATTCATATAAAAGTATAGTCTACCATGTGTATTGGTTAATGAATGCTTTTCAAATGATGAATTCATCTTTGGAGATTAATTAATAGGAGATAGTGGGATATAGAGTAATTGGAAATATAACATAAAACTCCAATACCATAATTAGAGCCACTGCTGCCAGCAGACGTCCATAGCCTCGACAGGGTTGTTTTTTAACCAAAAGAAGGGCTAAAATCCTCTATTTATGACTTAAATGATTTTTTTTATTTCTATAAAGAGATCACTATGTTGGCATGATGACCAGATAATCACAGTTCCATTCACCAGGGTATAACAAAGTATCAGGTCGGCTCATGATGAGACCTCCTGTCCTTTTGACAGTTTTAACTGTCTAGAAGTCCATTGCCCTGGTATGGTGGCTAGATTGGGAATTTCACTTGTTACATCCTTATGATCATGTTAGGTTGGCTCTTGATGAGACGCCATATCCTCTCTAAGAAGATTTTCTTTACATTTACATATACACATTATAAATGGAGGGAGGCTCGTTAACTCTTTAAGAGTTAGGGATGGTGTAAGAAGTAAAAGAATGCCAATAAAATTTATGCCCTGATCCTACATCTTCATACCAAAGGGAATTATCAATTGAAAGTGTGAAACATAAACCAACATGGTATTGAGATAATGAATCTTTTTATGATATGTCCGAAATGAAAATATTTAGCAAGTCATTATATAGATAAACCATGTCAGTTTCAGGAATAAAGATATCCATCAAAAGTTTAAAAATCATAATGTTGTTAACATCCCTGTCTTCCCTCTATATTGGGTACAAATTTCCAATCCAAAAATATGATCTTAAATGTAAAGTATGTGAAAGCAAAGATGGCATAAAGGTCCAAGAAACAACAACAAAAAATGGCAGTTGTCCATTTTTTCTGAACAACAACGGTTCAATTGATTGAACAGTTGATGTTTAATTGTTTGAAAAAAAATTATTAAACACACAAAAAATCATGATTGTTCATTGTTCTGAACATCAGTTGTTCAATTGATTGAAAAAAGAAGAAGAAGAAGAAGAAAGAAGAGAAGAAGAAGAAGTTGTTCAATTGATTAAACAACAGTTGTTCAATTGATCGAACAACAAAAGAATCACGCCAAAAAATCATGGCTGTTCGTTTTTCTAAACAACAAAAAAACACACCAAAAAAATTGTGGTTGTTCTTTTTTCTGAACAACAGTTGTTCAACTGATTAAACAATAAAAAAATTGCAGTTGTTCATTTTTCTGAACAAAAATTGTTCAATTGATTGAATAACAGTTGTTCAATTGATTAAACAGCAAAAAAAAAAGAAAAAAAACAAAAGGAAAATTACAACCAATTATTAAGAATATATGTACATTATTTACAGTTGGAGAGAAACGAACTTTCACGAAAATGAAGTTGTCGGGTCATTACTCACTACAGCTGAGATTTGTATAGTGGGATCATCACGTACATGTTGCAAAAAAGACTCTATGGTGAGTGGTTTATGATAAAGACGTACCCGATGTCCATTCACATGAAAATAAGAGCTAGACCCATCGATGGTGGACAGAGTTAGAGTGTCGTTATTATGCACCTCTTGAATTTCATATGGGCCAAGCCACCTTGCCTGTAATTTACCTAGGAATTATTGGAACCTGGAATCGTAGAGGAGTGTCCAGAGTCCTTCCTGAAACATCTTATTTTTTATAAGATTGTCGTGCCACTTAGCCCTTTGCTGTTGAATAATTGCGGTACGTTGCAGAGCAAGTATATGAGCTTCATCAAATTCATTTATTAGTTGAAGTCATTTAGTTTGTGCCTCTGTTAGATCCAGTCCCACTTCTTGGGATGTTCTGAGAGTCTTTATTTCAAATTCGATAGAAAAAATAGGTTCTTTGCAAAATACAAGTTGGTATAGGGAATATCCAGTAGTGTTTCACCAAATGTTGCGATAAGCCCACAATGGCTCAGGCAGTTTAGTAACCCAATCCCGATGATGTGTCGAAATTGTCTTGGTTAAGATTTCCTCAATGACTTTGTTAGTGCTTTCAGCTTTCTCGTTCGCCTACAGGTGATACTGAAAAGTGACCCTATGTATGATATGGTGGTTTCTTAAAGTGGCTGTAATCTTATGTCATACAAACTGTGCCCCTCCATCTGTTATCACTTCCTTGGGTAAGCCACACCGCACAAATAAGTCAAAAAGAAAATTAATGATAGCTTCTTTTGTAGCTCTTGGCAAAGCTACTGCTTCTACCCACTTTGTTACATAGTCTGTAGAAACTAGTATGTAAATCTTCTGATTTGATGGCGGATTGAATATGCCAACAAATTTTAACACCCACCATTCAAAAGGTTCCATTACCAGTTGTGGTTGTAACGACATTTCGTCATATTGACTAGGACAACCTATCCTCTGGCAGCTATCACAGGCCTGGACATATTTCTTGGCATCTTTAAAAATAGTGGGCCAGTAATAGCCCATCTGAAATATTTTATGCCCAGATATGCGATCTGCAAAGTGTTTGCCACACGGCTTGTCATGGCAGGCCTTCATGATGTCGTAAATTTCATCTTCTTGAATGCATCTACTTATGTGCATATCAGCTCCTGTATGAAAGAGGTATCCACCGATCCAAGAAAATTGGGAACTGCGCTGGACAATCAACTTCCTTTCCTTTGTCGTTAAATGCCTGGGTAGTTTTCCTACCACCAGATAATTTGCAACATCTGCGTACCACGACGCTTTAACTGCCACAGCAAAAAAATTCTCATCTGGGAACTGATCGTCCACAGCCATCAGATCATTTGTCTTAGGAACCCGTGACAAAAAATCTACTACTCGGTTTTCCTTTCCTCGACGATATTTAATGGTAATATCAAACTCCTGAAAAAGTAGCAACCAACGGGTCACTCGCCCATTATTGATTGGTTTATTGGCTAAATATTTAATGGCATATTGATTAGTGTACAGAAAAATTTGATAGCCTGTTATATCATGTATGCATTTATTTATGGCATAAATGAAAACTAATAATTCCTTTTCTATTACCATATAACTGAGTTCAGAAAGAGTAAGATGTTTGATGATATAGTAAATAGCGTAAGGCTTTTTTTCCTCTTCTTTCCCGAGGACAACGCTTATTGCTGCATCCATCGCATCTGTAGAGATATGAAAAGGCAACTCCCAATTGGGTTCGCGCAATACTGGAGCAGTCGAGACTAGTTTCTTCAAATCTATAAAAGCAATGTCACATTTATCAGACCAACTGAATTCAACATTTCTTGTTAAATAATGCAAAGGCGCAACAATCTGTGAAAAAATCTTTATGAATCTACGATAGTACCCTGCATATTCAAGGAAACTACATACCTCTGTCAGAGTGCTTAGTGTAGGTAGCATAAGAATTACCTCTATTTTCGCTGGGTCTACCTGTATTCGAGCCGCAGAGATGTAGTGTCCTAGGATTACACCCTCTATCATCATCATGTGAAATTTTTTGTTACTTAAACATAACCTCGTAGCTATGCATCGTTCCAAAAATTTCTCTAAAGTTTGTAGCGCTTGATCAAAATCGTCCCCATATGGGGTGAAGTCATCCATGAAGACTTCAAGTCCTTCATTTATCAGATCAGAAAAAATACTGAGTATGGCCCTCTGGAATGTAGTTGGGGCATTTCATAATCCAAAAGGTAACACTATGTAAGAAAACATACCCCATGGGCATGTAAAGGTAGTTTTGTCTTAGTCTTTAGGGGAAATTTGGATCTGATTATAACCTCTCAAGCCATCACAAAAAGAGAAGAATCGCTTCCCTACTAGTGTATCAAGGACTTGATCAATGAATGGAAGAGAGAAGTGGTCTTTTTTTGTGGCTTTGTTCAATTCCCCGTAATCCACATAGATTCATCACTTCACATTGTTTTTGGGAACAACCAACAGCGGAGAGACCCACTTACTATCTGAAATGAGTTAAATAAAATTTACATCCAACAACTTTTGTAATTCCTCTTTTATGATGTCCTTGAGGTGTGGATTTAATATTTGTTGAGGTTGTGGGATAGGGCGAACATCCTTTTCAGTGAAGATGTGATGTGTACACAATTGGGGATCTATTCCTTTCATGTCTGGGTAATCCCAAGCAAAATCCCCTTTATATTTTTTTAGAATTTGAATGAGATTTTGTTGTTGGTCACTGTCAAAATTGTCATTGATGTTCAAAATCTTGCCTGGTTCAATCTCAACAGGTCTGCTGATATAAACAGTAGTTGTAGGCATGTGATGGTAATTTACATCTTTCAAAGGGTCTTCCTAGGCTTCATTTTCAAAAATTTCTTTCAACATTTGACACTTCACATTGTTTTCAGTAGTTGATTGGTTTATAAAATTATTAATTACATCATCTTCAGTCTGATTTTTGAACTCAAGCGCTTCTGCTATTGTAAGAGGTGAACGAGTGTTTTCTTCTAGGTATGTAGGTGGATGTTTATGAGTTTTCAGGGTGGGAAGACTTGGCTTAGCAAGGGGATATAAAACAAGGTTTTTTACAATGTTTCCCTTTGTAATAGTCATGCTACAAGTACGACAGCCTATGTAAGCATCGGTTGTTTCTAACCAAGGTCAAGGGTGTCCATCTAATCGGCTTCTTGGGTTAATAACTAGAAAATCAACTGGGTATTCCCATGATTCAACATAAACCATGATATCTTGTAAGGCTCCTTATGGTTTAACTACTTAATTATCAACAAGTTCCAGCAAGGTGGTGGTTGGTTCTAGGGTTGTGATACCAAGTGTTTCGCAGGTTTCTTCCATGAGAATGTTAATGGATTCACCTAAATCAACTAATGTGTTTGGAAAAGAGCGACCATATATCTTAACTATGACTATGGGACTCCCTATATCTTCGTATTTTATTGGTGTTTCCCTACCTAAAAGAAGATCAAACAAGGTTTCAAAAAAATGGATAGTTGGTGAAACTTTTGTTTTCTTCACAGGCTTTTTTCACACACAATTCTTTAATCGTTTTCGCGTAAATGGGAATGTCTTGGATAGCCTAGAGGAGAGGAATTTTAATACAAAAATTTTAAGTTCCCCTAAGAGATCAAAATCTAGATAAACAACTAGTTTAGGTATTACTAATCTTTCAGGGAACGGAGGAGAAGAGATGACAAGTTTTTCAAGATCTTGCTACTCGACTGTGTCTTATCCCTATTTTAATTTTTGTATGAGTTGTAGTTGAGGATTTAGCTATGACAGGTGTTTCTGTCTCATCTTGTTGTTGATTTTTATTTTCCTCAGGGATGATGACGCGTCCCGACCTTAGCCTAAGTTCATTGCATTCCATCGGTTTTATTTCTGAATTTGAATTTTCAACAATCTGTATTGGTTGAACTGGTTTGTTATTAGGATTTGGATTCGGTTGGGTTGGCATTTGTGGGTGCATAAGAGACTGAGGATTTTGCTACAATGGATATAGATTTGGTGAAGTTGGTTGAGGTTGAATAGTCATCCCCATAGGTGGATTAGTTATTTCCAGGGGTCGCTACCAGTTTGAAGACTAGTTCAGATTTTGTAACGTGGAGGCAACCCACTGGGATGGGTACAGATTGTTTCTCCAAAAATCGGTAGATTTTAGCTAACCGAAGTTTGGAAAATGTTGGCTTGGCCAGGGTGACATAGGAAATTCTTGATATTTCCAAGTGGAGAAAGGTGATTGGCCTTGCCATGCTGCTCCAAAATTCGGTTGCTGAGTAAATGATGGAGAAGAGAAGAACAAAGAAGGATGTGGTGACATACCTGTGGGTCAGGTTTGCCACTCTCGACGTTGGTGTTATAGGTCGATTTGGGCATCATCCCCCATGACCTGGTCGAACTGGACATTATCCCTCGGACCAATGAAATAGGGTCTATGATCCCCCATCATTTCAGTTGCTACATGCCCGAAGACAAGAACAAACCATTCATGACTTCTATTGCAAGATTTCAAAGGTTTGAAGTATATGTTATATCACTTATGAACTCACCAGTGTTGCCTCTCAAGGGACTAACGGTGTTGCATATGCATCTCCCTTCATTCAAGGGTGCACTGCAAAGCACTTCCTGACATTCAAGAGTGCATTGGTCAAATGGGAGCGAAATTCTCATTGTTCCAGAATCTCCACATGGACAGTGCCTTTTATAAGAGTCCATATGTATCAAACTTCGAATCCAAGTGTCCATCTAACACCTATGAGCTTGGGAACATGTCTTTCCTATTATTATAAATTCATTTATTGAGAAACTACCATTAATTGCCCTATAAATTGAGCACAGATCCTAGTGCTAGGGAAGGGAAGAATTTTGGTAAAGAAATGTTGTTGGATTCTCAATTAAGAGAGTGATAAAAGCGATATTCTGTTGGTGAGATGTTGATTGTGATGAGGTTGGGATGATGCTGGAGCTAGTGACATCAAATCGATCATTGGTTGTAACCTCACCCTTCTACTCTTTAATAAACATTGTTGTTCATTTTCCCATATATGTATCTGTTTATGTTTTTATTTCTCATGTGATGGAATCTTAACTGATATATATGTTTCATGTTCAATCGATTTAACTGATTAAGATAAATAGGCATCTGTATATTACAATATCTTTGTTTTTTATTGTTTATACTTGCGGGAAATAGTCTGGTGATCTAAGTTGGATTGGAAGCTACAACAAAAGCGACAGAAGGAGAATAGGAAGCGCTTGGATCACAAGTAGGTCCTTCTATATTTTTGTGTGTCTATTTAATCTTAGAGAAAGTGACTGCAAAGTCTTTAATCTATTGTTCTAAATGCATAACACCACATTTAGGGAATTTAATTTATCTGTAGATCATAATTCTGCATACCAAATTGGTGACTCCATTAGGGAGTTTTCCTTTATTCCTGGTGTTTTTTCCTCTGCTTATCCACCCAGTAGCATCTACTATCATTTATTACATTTTTTCATCAAATAATTGCATTATATGTGTGTTCTGTAGCTTGAGTTTTTAATCTTTGCTGCGCCCAACGCATTGTTGGTCAAGACGTGGTCAAGACACAGTGCATTGCAGTGCACTGTCTCCCACTCAGGGGTGCATTGCAACGCATTTTCTCCCTTTAGAAACTGTCTTTCCCCCTTAGCTAGCCAAATTCGATTTGAATTTTTCATTGCTATTATCAACCATTTGTTTGTTGTGTTTTCAATTATCTGATATCTCATAGAGACCAATGGATTTTCCTGATTCTTCCTCCTTTGAAAAGTAAGTTTGTTCAGTGTCTCTTTAAGTGTTTTTCTTTATCATTGACAAAGAAAATTCAAAGTATTTTATTTCTGCATTATATCCATTTGTTTTCGTAAAAGAAATTTTCATTAAATTCTTCGTTTCCTATAGGAAAAATTGTAGTTCCATTCTTCGTTTTTCCTAAAAGGGAAATTGTTCTTAAATTCATCGTTTCTCAAAGAAAAAAACATTTGTTTTTTGTTGATTTGATGCATATAGTTTCATTTTTTCATTCACATTAAGGAGATTGAAAAGAAAAACCTGCATTTGCATATAGTGAATTGTGAGTTTTGCATACGAAAAAGTTAGAAAAGGTGCATATTAGTTTGTGCTTTTTATTGTTTGCTCTCAAAACTGATTGCTCTTTCCCTTTAATAGCTAGGATTTTCATTGAAAAAGCTAAAATTGAAAAGTTTGCTTATCATTTTAGTTTGCATTTTAGGAATTTCCATCACATCATCGTGGTGAACCTTGAAAGACAAATTGATAAAAATATCAACTTAAAATTTACATCAATTTACCTAACAAAGCATTGGAACCATAACTGTAGCATGTAGAAGGTCTAGGCTAGAGACATGTTCCAATGTCGTTAAACATACCATCTGTCATTATTTTTCTGCAATACATTCCGAGTGTGATACCTCACTCCACGTACATAAGTATATCGGAGCTCGTCCACGTACCTTCGGGTATATAGGGCGGTGTTCTAGTACGATAAGTATAAAGGGGTGCTCTCAATGTGTAGTTTTGCATTAGACAACGCTAATACAGACTTGGGCCTCCACGTACCTTTGGGTATATTTGGGAGGATAACTTTAGGTTGCTATCCATCCATAGTGAACCGAGTTGGCCACCTTGTAAATTTTGATACACTGAACACATCATTCGGAGAGATTTCCTGCCCTTACTTCTTGGTTCGCCATGAGGTATTTTGAAGTTCATAGTTTCTTGGTAAACCTTTTTCTTAGAATTACCCTTTTTTTTTTTTTTTGGTCATAAAATAAATTAATCATCATGGAAGAAGAACATCCCTTTCCCATCGTTCACGTAGAATAGCACTAAAACTGCCTTTACACCAAAAATTACTTCCGGTCGGCGAAGGCAACATCGCTCTACCGAAACTAGTACTATCAGTACCTCTGTTGTGGCATCATCCTCACATATACAAGTGTCGGCGCAAGTTTTTTCTACAAATATTGGTTCATCCACTGTTGTCGAGACAGAGTCCTCACATCTACCATGGTCATGATCCATCCAATCAGTGAGACCATACCTCTCGAACCCAACGTTGTTCAACTAGAAGTTGATCCAGATCCTATCACTTTTTTGCCAGAATATTTGAATCCCAAAGTCAAACAACCAGAATTTGTTCCTATATCGGTCGCCCATAATATTTTGTAGCCATTGAGTCTCCCATATCGCATAGTCAACCTCCTGAAATATACTTTGGGCCTGACGGCGAAATCCTTCCACCTGATTTAATTTCGATTGAAGAAATAACACAAGACGAAACACCTTTAACTCCAACTCATTTTAGGCGGGAGCTTTACGTGTATGAGTATTTTCCTCAATCACCTTACTCTGCTTTTATTGATCATGTTTTACTTTGAGTTCCCATATATCCAATAAGGTATACACTGGGTCATTTGACCATGGCTGAGCCAACATCCTCGGTTGGACCATCTGTTCTAATTGCGACATCTTCTACTCTTGCTTCATCTTTGATATTTTGTCCATTGACTTCACCCATGTCATCATTTGGAATCCTATCTGGTTCCTCCCTTATGAGTACTGAACGACTTGATCCTTTATTCACATCTTTAGTGCAATATCAAGCTGGTCCCATAAGTTATTCTCCTTGGTGGCTGGTGATTTCATAGAAATTACCCTCTGAAATTACAAAACTCAATGAAAACCCTGGAGAAGACCCGTCAACGAATGCTATAACTTATCATCTGTGGTGCTCATCAAACTCCTTAAATGATGACTTCGTTAGACTACGTATTTTCGAGTGCACACTCACTAGTCAAACTGCACAATGAGGATGGTTATTTTACTGTGTCAACCTCGTTAAAAAATGAAATAGATTCATGAGCATAGTTCATTTTCTTGTGTCAATATCGTTAAAAAATGAAACAAAGTTTCATGAGGATGGTTCTTTTACTGTTTCAACCTTGTTAAAAAATGAAATAGATTCATGATCATAGTTCATTTTCTTGTGTCAAGCTCGTTAAAAAATGAAACAAGGTTCCATGAGGATGGTTCTTTTACTGTGTCAACCTCTTTAAAAAATGAAACAGATTCATGATCATAATTCCTTTTCTTGTATCAAGCTCGTTAAAAAATTAAACAAGGTTCCATGAGGATGGTTCTTTTACTCTGTCAACCTCGTTAAAAAATGAAACAGGTCATGAGGATAGTTCCTTTACTATGTCAACCTCGTTAAAAAATGAAACATGCCATGAGCATAGTTATTTTCTTGTGTCAAGCCTATTAAAAAATGAAACAAATCCTCTCCTAATTAAGACGAGTCTTCCATTTGATCTTGTAAAAGAACATTCATTCCATCCATCTATTAGTAACCAGTAGTCTAATTTAGTGAATGAAATGAAGCTTGGGGGGCATCTTCTCTTGTAGGGGGCATTTGACATGTGCTCTTGCAAGGGGCATTCAAAACATTCTTACCTATTGCACCTAATCAACTATTGAAGTTCAAGGTGAAAACAGGTTCAGAGCTCCAAAATGCAAATGGTAACTTTCAAAAGGTAAAAATGAATAGTAAAACTCTTTTAATTAGTCATTTGATTATTTTCAAATCATATTTATTGTTGTGACTATGGTTTTATTCAATTTTTATCATGAAAGAAGTATTTTTAATCCATTTGTTGTTGTTCTGAACATGTTTGCAACTGATAGTTGATTAGTCGTGCACATTTATTTCAAGAATTATTTGACCATAAAGCATACTTTTATCCTTATTTTTCGAGCTTTGATAAAACAAAAAAGGACTTGAAGTGCACTTTTATCTCTTTTTTGATCTTCGATAATAGAAAAAAAGGAACACCTAGAGTCTTCTTTTAGCTCTTTTGAGACTCTGATAATGTGAAAATATTGTCAAGCACTTGTCTTCTCGATCTCGTAAAAGTAAATGAATTGATATCTACTTAGTATAAGTTTAACCCTTTTCCAGACTGAGATAGATTATTTACAAAAAAGAAAAACCTTAGTCAAACATGGCTAGGAGGTTCTCTCAGATATTATTTTACACTTTTTCGAATCTGAGTGAGAAATTTACGAAAAAGGACTGATGGAGTTTCTTTTGTCCTTTTTTCAAACTCTCTAAATATGAAAAAGGATCAGGCTGTCACTGTCGTTAGGCTCGTTAAAACATAAAATAGCGATGGGCTTTTCGATCATGACAAGAATAGAGTTTCATTCATCGCTAGGCTCGTTAAATTATTAAATAGCAATACATTATTCGCCCGAAGGGTTGAATCATAGATCAAGCATATGTTATCCTCCTCAAGATTGTTAAAAAATAAAGAGGTATTGGTTGAAAAATGACCGGGGAAAATTTGGGAAAGTGAACAGAACTTTTATGGTAGCAGGTTGCTCTTTAACATGACACTTCACTCCATCATTGTGATTGTTTGGGTTGGGTAATCTTCTTGACGATTTATTCATACCTATGGTTCATCATACCTTCACTTCGGTTTTGGGTCAATGATGCCAACGCATCTCAGTGTCGCCGATATGTTCAAGAGAAGTCATCCAGTGAATACTCATCCTTCTGTAATACTCATAAACCTTCATTCTCATGACAGTCATCCCTGGACATTGCTATATCAAGTCACATTTTGTCTCTGAAATCAATAACTCCTGTTTCGCAATAAAGTGGCTTCCTCTCGACATCAAATCATCATCCAAGAAGTTTTCTTAGAAACATCATCTTCCAGTACCATAAGGCTTGTTAAAGCATTGACAAGATCCTCATTTCTGGACCTTTGACCGAAAGATTTTGTTTGGCATTCGACATCAAATCATCTATTCACGCCTTACAAAATATACTACAGTACCTTGAGAGCCATTAACGTCAATGGCGGTTCTCTCGCATTTGTTAACAACTCACATCATTGGCTGGTAATCAAACAAAGTCTTACCATGTTCGACTACAAATCATATATTCGCATGGCTAGACTTGTACCCAAATAATCGAGTGAACGAGAAGAAGACCCCTGATCTAGTTTCAGCCATTCGAGCTGCAATTTCAGGATTGTTGTACACATAATCTGTACGGTGACCTTACATATATATCGTCATCCGAACATGGGCCTATATCTGTAGGCATGTCTGTATTGGGCATCATTCCAATATAAACGACTTTCTGCACTATGTACATGTTATTAGATAGTTTATGTGCTGAGCATGGGAATGCCTCCCTCAGCAATTCATGATCAATATGAAAATATTATGATGTAATGTATTGTAAGATTGATGCATGTCGCCACTCCACTTTAGTTCCATCCCATCACATCGTAAAGCATCTCATTTAAAAATATTGTTATTATTTTGACTTCATGCTTTAGGGGGAAGCTATTATATACACTAGTACAAAATGGCTAATTACTTACTAAAAAAACGACTAAAATTTGCATATAAATGACTATTTTTTAGTCGGTGACCAATAGTAGCTAATTTATAGTATCTTATAACGCGACCAAATTTTGGTCGTTTTTAGCTTAGTCATTAATTGGTTATCTCAATTTTGTTATCTAGTTGTATATTTGGTCATTGATTTGGTAACTGATTTAGTCACTAATTTAGTCATTCATTTAGTCATTCATTTAGTTATAAAACAAAATATATTACTATATGATCACCTGAGAAAACAAATTAATGACTAAAGAAATATGACCAATATGTTGGTCGTGTTATAAGATACTGTAAATTAGCTACTAATAGTCATATATATGCAAATTTTAGTCATCGTTTGAAACCAATTAATGACCAAAGAAATATGACTAAATTTTAGTCATGTTATAAGATATTGTAAGTTAGCTACTAATAGTTGTATATATGCAAAATTTAGTCGTCATTTGTAGTCACAAATTTATCATTTGCAGTAGCCATTTATTCATTATATAAATGACTAATTTAGTAGTTTATATTCATTTCATTTATTTTCATTAATAATCATTATAAATGACTAATTTAGTCGTATATTCATTTTATTTGTGTTCATTATTAATCAACATAAATTAATCTATATGATTTTAAAAAATGTCACACAATGTGCATGTTCATCTAATATGAAAACACAAAGTCGCATATTTTAATGACAATACTAAACAACATCAAGTGCAACTATAAATAATTTCAACCACATAAATTATATTATATGAAATGTTAAAGTATTACAATATGAGTTTCCAACTTTATATTAGTTGGACTACAATTTACACATGAAATGATGTTTCATCACTTCAAAACATTATCGTTGTGTTGTCAAGGCATTACAGGTGAATTCACCAACTCTGAAGACTTGATCATCAGTCTTTATATGTGTGTCGTATGCAAGATATTGGTTCTAAGGGTATCACCAAACCAGTTCTCCTCTCTCTTTTTTTCATTTGTCGCTCCAATGTTATTGCTCTTCTCTTTTTTCAATTCATGCTTCTTACCATCAATACTGATTTCATTTTCTGAAAAAAAAAAAAAAAATACAATGCATTGTAAGAAATGAAAGACAATGAACACTAGAATATAACATAAATTAGACTATAAATAGTTTATACAACATATACCTTAACATCAACAATGTCAAAGCAATTTTCCTTCAACATCAATTTCTGCAAAATAAATGTCACGTTATTCTTTCCCATTTCTCAACATGCTACATACGATAAATTGAAAATCACATAAAACCAAGAGCAAATCCTTTTCTAACCAAAAAAAACTAAAAAACAGTGTCTCTAATAAAACTTCATTATAATATTAGCAAATGAAAAGAGAGCTAGTGGACCATTTGTGTTGTTGGAATTTTCCTATTTTTGTTATGAAAGTGCTCGAGATTCAGGAACCAACAAATGTGAGCACGAGCTAAAAACTAACCACCCATTCACTTTTCAACATGAGAGATCACAGATAAACCACAAAATTGATCAGGCATTAAAATTGTGAGCAGACTACCTTGAAATTTTCTTCTTGAGAAATACCTCAACATCCCCTCATTTCTAATAAGCTTCCTGGATATGTACCTCCATCCTTGATTTTCCTTGATATATCTTGAATAAAGAATATCCCTTCAACAACCAGTTTTGCGAGAATCCTACCAAGTAACTCAAGAGCCTTGGGCGTAGCAATAGTAGCATCCTCCAATGAAAATAGTACAATCTCCAACCTAGAAACATCAAAATTATATATAGTTATAATTCATAATCACACATGACCATAGACTATAGACTGTAGCAGTCTTAAAATAAACTCAAACTTGAATAAGAAAAAACACAAAATTTCAATTTTGTGGTTTATATGATAGCCATTTGATAATAGCTCACTCAACGTCCATGTTTCAGGCAGTATTTGGTGTCTTTTTTACGTGGAAATTTTTCTAATGGGGCTAGATGTTTTGACCTTTTCTGTTTGGATCTAAGCTTAATATGAATATGTATTGGAATTTTGTTTTAAATGAAAACATAGGTTCTTATTATTCCTTTCTATCCCTTTACATATATATGTTGTTAATTGGCATAGTTTTAAACAAAATAAACAGTCATGTTAATACATTTTAACATATTGCAATTTTAAAAATAAATATACAATTTTAAAATTTATAGCTAGAGTTTTGGATTCAGTTCAATTTGAACCAAATAAGAGAGTGGAATTAGTCACAATTTTTCTAATATACTAATACTGATAACCAGAAAAGTGTCTTTTTGAGTTTCCTATATCTAATGGCTGATAAAAGAATCCTTTACACAGGTATCACATAGGAATGTTAAGAAAAAATAATTTTGGTATAACATAGGAATGTTGACGAAATTACAACATCTCTACCATGTTGATGATTGAATTATGTGAATGAGGATGGAAGGCGATCTAAGATTTTTTTCGCTAAGGGTTTCTGAATGGCTCAGCGATCGAGGATGGCGCAATATGGAGGGGGATCTGACATACACTGTAGCATCGCGGTCCCGCGAATGATCACATGTGTCAGCCCTGGGGTAGGGTTTATGTTGAGACCGCCTACACCTCCTATCGTAGCCTCCCGATTTTCACCCATCCCTTATTTCCTTTCACTGCCACACTTTCTATGGCCCGCGCTCTTCTGCAACCATCGATCAACCGACATCAGATGCCATGGAGGACGAGCTTCTAGATAATTCCCCAAACCCATTGGAGGGCTTGCTGATCTGGTCCACTCTGCGACACTCCCCATATTTTTCGTCCGCTCTAGCACCTCCCGCATCTGCCTTTTTTCCAGATGGATCTAGGGCTTCCACCTGGCCTCATGTTTCTCTGGAGGGATCTTCTTCCCTAGCATACCACTCTGATTCTCCACCATCAGCATTGCTAGAGTGCTTCCCCACCCTCCTATAGCCGATTTGGTGCTATCTGTGCCGCTATCCCCTGCATCTCACCATTTTTTGAAATCCCTCCTATTGTCACAGTCCTCCCCCCCTCCCTAGGATATCTCCTCCTCCTTGGATCCTATACCTTCATTTCCTGCTTTTGCACCCCCTTTAAATCCGGCGAACTTTCCCTCGGCTGAACCCTCGCGAACAACGCCGCACCCACCTCCATTTGGGTGTTTTGTAGGCACACTTCCTATTGATCCACCCTCACATTCAGTCAGGATGATCGAGGAACCTAACTCGGACTCGGCAGGGGAGAAACCCTCCCTTGGATCTCAACCACGCTCGTCCAGGAGGTCAGGATGTGTTAATAAAGGTAATAAGGGTATCAACCTCACATTCAGAAACCAACACAGGATGGGCGATGTACTTGACACGGTAGAGAGGGTTTTGGTCGGACACATTAGGGGCTGAAAATACAACACAAAGTGAATTTGGCTATGGACTATGGATATCTAGGGATAGTTTATTGATGCTTTACCCTTTGTCATCATTCTCCCCAAATTATGGTTCGCACTCAGTTTCGGTCGGCTGGAACACCTGCAATGGGTACTTTCCCGTTATTGGCACATAGAACAAGCCCCAGTCCTGTTGAAGAGATGGAGCCCTCTATTCGACCCTGAGCAAGAGCACTTGGGTGCTGGACCCATCTGGGTTCGATTACCTGGGATACCTATGCACTTTTTGTCTGAGGATACCTTCGCACACATTGGCAATGCTCTTGGGTCCTATCTTGATCATGACAAATCTTATATTGCAACTGGTATCATGACCATGGCTTGGATTTTGGTACATTTGGACACCATAGAGGGCTTGGAAGAGTCCACTACATTTTGATGGACGCAATTTACCCAAATCTAGCCCCTGGATTACGAAGGTGTGCCTTACTGATGTAGAAGATGTCACGAGGTCGGGCATCTCTACAAAGACTGCCCGCTCCTGCAGAAGAAGGCTCCACAGTCCCTTCCAACTAAATCTGTTCCTGCATCAACTCCATAGGCACAGGCACCCACTTGGAAGACTTCTTAGTGTGGTCAACCCCCTCGGGCTAGTGTTCTGAATGAAGCCCCTACTTCTCATCCACCTCGACCCCCTTCATCGCGCATTACCTGCTCCAGAGCAGCTACCGCACAACCATCTGCAGATATTACTTTAATCCCTTACTCTGCTTCTAATTTTTTTGTTATATCTACTGTTATTCAATCATTGGTCCTCTCTGTATCTGGGTCGACATTCCCCTCTTCTCCTCTCCCTTCGTCTGTGACCCCTCCCTCTATACCTTCTCCCACTCTCCCCCTCTCCTCTGAGGCCTCATCCGACTCTGCGGGTAGCCACTCATACTTTCTCATATCCCTCTCCAAGCTATCTTCATCCCCCCCCCCCCTCCCAACATTGGGGTATCTTCTCGTGGTCACAAATCATATATTTCTAAAGCCATTTTCCAAGCTAGTCAGGAGGTAGCCGATGGACATCAACACACTCTCGATTGAGTCCTTAGAGCACATACAGCCCATGCATATGTTCCCTCATGATTATTCTCTCCTTCAATTGACGTGGCCTTGCAATTCAGGCCAAAAAACTTGCACTTCGTTGTCTATTTGAATCCACCCCTTGTGATATTACTTTCCTCCAAGAGACCCTTGCCCTGAATCATCGATTGTCAATATTCTTCAAGGAACGTGCCCTGGCAAGAAATTTCATGCCCTGGATGCTCGTGGCCAATCGGGCGGCATTGCACTGGGCATAAATCCCCAGTCGATAAATCTCCTTAATAGCTGGGGAGGAGAGGGATATTTGGGGGCCGACATACAATCGACTGAATTCAGATCTCCCTTTCACATATTTAACATATATGGGTCGTGCTCTAATCGACTCGCATTCTGGGATAATTTCCTCAACCTCCCCCTCATGAATCATAACAGGCTCATACTCGGTGGTGACCTCAATTTCTCTCTCGATCAAGCTGAATCATGTGGACATTTCGCTCAATTCGATCCCCTATCTGAACAGATTCAAACCCTCGTTGAAATGCACCAGCGTGTGGACATCCCGTCCCCCAAAATAAAACTTACTTGGCACAATAATAGGACGTACAAGCCTCCCTTGCTAGATGATTGGACATATTCTTGGTCCATGAGGACATTCTTTCCCATATCCCCAACTATCGGTAGTAGGTTGGACAGGGGGGACTCTTTGATCACTCTCCCATTTTTATGGAACTTGTTGGACGCACACCAAAGCCAAGGGCACCCTTCAAATTCAATGCTACATGGCTTGAGGATGCATCCTATGTTGAAGTTGTCACTTAGTAATGGACTACCCATATAGGACCACCGGACCTAAACCCCTCTACTCTCTTCGCCTACAAGATGAAAGAGGTCAAGAGGCTCACCAAGGTTTGGGAAAATGAGAAGCACATTCAAGATGAATAGACTCTGCAATCTATTGAAGAGGAACTTGCTGCAATGAGTTCGTCTGACCATCAGGGATTTGAAAGGGATGAATCAAAGGCACACATCTACTTGCTGGAATCTAAGTGCACTAAGATCCTGAAGGCCCGCGAAGAGACATGGCGCCTCCGAAGTAGGGCCATTTGGCTGAAAGCTGGGGATGATAACACTAACCAACCATTCACTTGTCAACATGAGAGATCACAGATAAACCACAAAAGTGATCATGCATTTAAATTGTGAGCAGACTACCTTGAAATTTTCTTCTTGAGAAATAACTCGAAATACCTTCGTTTCTAATAAGCTTCATGGCTAGTACGTCCATCCTTGATTGCCCTTGCTATATATTGAATAAATAATATCCCTTCAACAACCAGTTTTGCGAGAATCCTACCAAGTAACTCAAGAGCCTTGGGCGCATCAATATTAGCATCCTCCAATGAAAATAGTACAGTCTACAACCTAGAAACATCAAAATTATATAAATTTATAATTCATAATCGCACATGACCATAGACTGTAGAAGTCTTGAAATAAACTCAAACTTGAATAAGAACAAACACAAAATTTCAAACTACCCTTCAGTTAGTTGTCCCTGATTTAGCAAGAAAGGCTTGAACTTTCATAAATGTGTATGTAGATTCCCAAAAAGATCAATTTCAACATATTTATTGACAAAATAATATAATATCCAAAGTGAAATCTCCTCTATGAAGCCACATAGCAGAAGATGCAGGAAATCCAATAGAAGAAGCATGAGAATTCTACCTGCTTTAGCCAACATTCTTGCTGCTTGTGCTGATATATATCTGGAGAGTAGAAACCAGGTTCAAATGGACAGTAAACCCAAATGTTACATTTATTTTCACCTTCTTTAGAATTTTTTTCATGGTCTAAGCAAGCCTGACAACAATCTGCAGCACTTTCTTTATGGTGCATCAGACCCCATTTAACTGTAGCTCTGTCATAGTCTGTATGTGGTTCTGCATGGCATTCAGAAGGAAGTGGCCTGCCAGGTATGATTCCATCTTCTACAAAAATAATATGAAACTATGCATCAGGCTTTAATTGCACCATTTTAAGCTAGGATTCTCCAAACCCTTGCTACCCTTAGACAAATTGAAGTAACAAAGAAACAAAATAACTCACTCAAAAATAACACACTTGGGGAGAGGTGGAAAAGAAAACAAATGTTAAAACACAATACTTTGAATTTTATCATTTCTTCACTGCAAAATGCTAAATTCCATTCTCTAGCACGTAATTAATCAAATTTTTAAATTTGGAAACATAACAATAACCTTAAGTATGCTAAAAAAAGGAACCTAGAGAAATTATCATGAAACCATAATCCTCTAGTCATAAACTTAAAAATAGATAAGACTGTTATATGAATACTTTGTAAAACACGCTCAGTTCAAGACATAATGCAGTGAAGAGGACAAAATAATTTGGTGATGCTAACCTAGTAGTCAAAATCCCAAGAAATCAAAAGCGAAAACACTAGACTAAGATTGCCCATATATTCATTACTGATCTCAGGTTCATCCTCCAACATCTTTCCAATATCCTCGCTTGAAGCTTCAGGAGGTAATGAGAATCTAGCTTCCTCCAACATAGGGCCCCAGTGAGTCTCAAATACTTTTGCTGACATCTCTATTACACTTCAATGGAGTTATGATTATACCTACCTCGCATCGTTGTGTTCACTTCAGGAGTGCCGAGGAGATAGGACTGTAATCAAGTGTGTGGAACAGTGCGTAGAAGAAAGACAAGCTAGTGAGGATAAGGAGAGTTACATATTGCGCTAGTGATTTCGGGTATAGTAAGAATATTGTGGAAGAGGGAGGAGGCCGAGGCTAGAAGGAAAGGAGTTCACTAGGAACCAACATTTCCTAGGGCCACTGCAAAGGAGTGCAGAAACGAAGACCAGTATAAGGAGGCTAGTAGAGTTGTGACAAGGTCCTGGAGGCACACTGAGCTCAAGGGTCTAGGTCATGGTAATGGTACTTGTCAATTGAAGATCTATAAGAAGAATTTATTTCGGGTTATCCTCTCCAAGAGGGAGAGGTTTTGGCCTTGGCTTGAAGAGCCAAAATTTTGTCTCTTGTGTTTTGGTAATTGACTTGATGAAACCATAATATGTTAACAAAGATAAGATCTAAGTAAAAGAAGCATAAGTATAACTCAAGCAGTTATCAAGTAAGAGAACTGAACTAAACACTGTTGTACTAAATTCTCAACACCTCTCACTAGCTCATCACTCAATTAGAACTAGTTAAACTAATTTTAACTCAATTTCTTGAGTTAACTAATTACAACTCACAAATAACTATAACTGGACCCCCTTAAATCATGAGAAAACTCTACATGCCTCCTCTCTTACCCTCAACTCGAATTTCCTAAGCTAACTATGTCTTCCTGACTCAGTTAACTAATACAAGCTATCATGAGATTAAATTACAAATTTTTTCCCAATTTATTGAAGGTAAAATTAAATTAGAAGCCCCCTATGGTACCATTTCTTTGTGCCATTTTTGGATTTCATTTTCACTTTTTCTTGTTGCCAATTTCAACATATTTGCAGATATAAAGTTGGCCCTGGTTTCTGACATTTCAAAATAAATCACGAAATTCTGGTACTCTATAAAATAAAAATACTTACTGCTTCCTCACAACTCAGGAGGAGGCACACAATAGCTTTCCACTGAACAAAAGCTTCAAGTGATTGACCCATCTCCATTTTTAAAAGTTCAAATAAAAATTCATCTGTATACATTTTTCTGCGGTTGAGATAATTGTTTTAAATTAAAAATACATCAGATAATGATCATTCAAGTGGATGTGCATACTAAGAAAGCTATGAACAAAAATTGAAGCTCTCCAAGTAGAAAATCTTCCAATCCTCCATATTTCTGAGCGAAAATATTTTCCAGCAGTTGTGTTTAAAAACAAAAGAAGAAATTACAAAGAGGGATATCCAATTGAAAAGAAAACACAGAATGCTACAGTTAGAAATGCTAAAATAATCACTGCAAAGAAACAATCATCACAGTCATCACTGATTGTATCAGACCAAAAATAGAAACCAAAGCAGACATGGAGGTAATTGAAGATAAGGTTGCATCCATAAACACTGTTACAGTCTCCATTTTCATGCATAGATAGCATATATATATCAGGATCCTAAGTGTAGAATGACATTGGGATGGATACGGTGTGTCTCAATGGGATCTCATTATCACAATAGTAGTAAACCATCATAAATAAATAGAATTTATTCTTGTCTGCTAGTCACCATTGAGACTGAAAGACACACCAAAACGTGTATAGGGATGCAAAAAGATGGAAAAAGTCTCAATGCGAACTTCCACATGTTAAATTTCCACAAAACCCAGCAAATTGAGTTTCCTAACTTAATATGCATAGCGTAAATAAATCAGAAGACAAACACATCAAAGTTAAAACCATAGAAAACAAGATCTACCCAGGAAACCCAATAGTGAAATTTGTAGCTATGGTCGGTTTTTATAATCAATGTTTTAGCCCTTCAAATATATGTAACAATAAATATAAGACATGTTCTTCATGTCAGCTTCAAAAGACAAAAAATTAAATTTCTAAAAATTGAATTTTTGGCTCCAAATGTTAATTCGGTCCTCCAAAATATGAAGCTGGCCTGGCCCTTCAAACACCACTTTAGTTTCATTTATTCACCATATATACTCGTTAGACTTAATCAATTCAGAGGCAGACCTTTCAGCGTCAGCGGCTTTTATTGCCTAAGCTGGCTGTCAATTTTTAATTATGACCATGATCTCCCGTGTGCGGACACAATCATTTGTAATTATACCATTTCATGCCGACGCGATGGCTCTTCAAAGCAGCTTCCAAGTTGGTTGTATGTGCATTTGTATTGTTCTCTGGTTTAGTTTTGTGGTTTGGTACAGCGCAGGAGGGAATTCTATCGGTGCTTCCAGTTCTTGCCAGCGACTGTTAAAAGGGTTTCGGTATGTACAGCCTCACTTTCACACTATTAACTCTGTGCATTTTTTGCAATATACCATGGGTTTATCAAAGTTGAAGGATGTCTTACTAGTTTTTCCCTCATGCTTTTTACATGAAGATGAAGAGGTTAATCCTTGTTTCCGAAGTCCTGTTTTCAATTATAGTAGTATCATATGGTTTTGGAAGGATCTAGATGTGGGTTTACTTCACTGCTTCTTCCTCAGTTATTGCAACGCTTTTCTTGGCGGTTATGAAGAGATGCTTTGTGGCACGACAAGGGGTTCGTATGGTGTATGCCACCTCTGTCTGTTTGTTTGTATTTTTTACGGTTTGGTTTGCGACATGACAGGGGTTTGCTGTTTTTCATGCCGGCTCTGTGGGCATTGTTTCATTTTGTCCGGTTTTCTCTACATGATGCTCATCCTTTGTTAAGCTGGCCCTTATTACTCAGTCCTGCGCACATGTATTTCTGTTAAGCCTTGCAACTGTTTCCGTCGGCCTGTCTCTTACAGATTATCTGCCTTACTGTTCCGCTCTAGTGCTTATCTTTTTCTCACAGGCTTCCTAGGAGCCACTATGACAAAGTCCACATCGCCAGCTCTTAAATCAAGAGGCAAGGGTAAGGCAACGAAGGTCCCTGCGTGCTCTTGTAAACGAGGGCGTAAAATAAACGAACAAGTTGTCGAGAATCTGGTTAATTCTTATACAACCATGACCCCTCCACCTATTCGCAAGAAAATTAAGGCATGGGAGCAGCGTAGTTTGGATGAAGAAGTTGATCCGTAGCAGCAGCGAGTAAAACTGGATTTCCTGCTCGACCCTGGCAGTACTAGGGGCAGGGTGTCTTTGTTCCAGCAAACTGTTAAGATGTATTGCCGCCTTAAATGTGTTCTTGCAACATCCCTCATGAGTATGAAGGAACAGGATTCTCCTTCTTCTTTGTTATTTGAGCTTAATCATATCAAACATGACATGAATACTATGACTAAGGTTCAGCAGCAGCAGAATGACCGCATTGGACGTATTGAAGAGCAGCTGCGAGATATGCAGTGGGTGGAGTTGCTTGGGTCTGATGAAGATCCAACCCCTGTGAAATCTTCTGATGTCTAGACCTTCTTGTTTCTTTTTTGCTTATATATGTTTTTTGTTCAGAGATATTATATTTTTTGTTGTATATGTCAGTATTATGGACATAGTCGTGTAGCTCTTACTGCTACAGCTAGACTGAAACAGTATCGTTTTTGGCTGGCCTTTAACTGTTTAAGATGGCCAACAGACCTGGTTTCCCTTTAGGCAGGTTGAGGCACATTATTTTGTTGTATTATTTAAGCAACTTGCTCTTTATAATAGAAAAGACAGGTCCTACGGAATTCACAAAAAAAAAAAAATTCAGAGGCAATTCGAATCACTTCCGTTCAAGCGAAGGAGAAGAGAGACAAGGGAAAATCAAAGTAAGAGCAAGTCAAGTTTTTGTCTTCTATATAATTTCTTAATGATGAAATTGAATATGAAAAGGATTAAATCAATAGAATTAATTATCAGTTTAGAAGGCATATTAAGAATCAACATGGTATCAACATGGTATCAGAGCATGGTTGAAGCTTTCACCGTGAAAGAGCGGCTTAGCCAAGTCTGCTTGCTTTCAAGGAGAAAGAATCTTCAATCAACTAATCTGTGTTAAGAAAATAAGTCTTCCCTAGCAGTACTCCAAGCCACCTTAAATCCAAGTTTCTATTTTGAATATTATAGATATGAGGCCTCAAAACAGGGCGAAAATTCTCATAGGCCGAAAGGCCTCAGTACAAATCTGAAGTAGGCTGAAAAGGCCTCAGAAGTTAGCTGCGGGGAGCCGAGAGACTCAGGATTGTCCTCAGGACTATTGAGGAAGGATGAAACCCTTAAAGTCTGGGAAAATTAGGTTTCAGATAAAAGGGAATCAAATTCTTGATAATTCAAATCTGTAATGCTTTAGAAATTATGGACAGAAGGCGCAAATGATGATTATTGAGAAAGCCTGGAGACATCAATTGAAGATGAAAGCAAAGGAATTCATGTTTGATCACAATGTTATACTAATCTTACACAAGGGATTGATTCCAATATTTAAAAGGGGGCATCCATAAGCTTTCACTAAAGAAGAGGCCGAGTTCCTCATCAGTCCTTTCAAAGATTGAATTTCTCTTGAAGGTTGTGTAATGATCAACACTAAAGATTTTCTGCGATTGCTGCCTTTGATTTGAAGATACCGAGCTATCTCTTTGAGCAAATCTTATGGTCAGAATTTGCTACAGACTCTAAAGGAAAGTCTCAACCTAGAAGGATATTCATTCACTAAGATCTGGTCAACAGAATATAGGCCTAGTTGAAATGTCCAAAAGGTTTTTCCTCGAAGCATTATAAACTTGAAATATCAAGGACCTTGTAGTCATTAGAATAATACCCTTGTATATGTCTCAGATCAAAGAACAGAAATGAAAACATCTTGGCATCCATAAATGTGTCAATACAAAGGAAAATTCAATCTACAAAATATGAAGTGTTCCATGACAATTATAAACACACCTTGATGTTGCCTTGTCCAAGACTATTTTCATAGACATAACTCTTCTGTTGATCACCATATGAAGTTGCCACTTAAAATGTTTTTCTGATCTCGTATAAAATGGCCAAATGAGATAAGTGTTTTTGGTCCGCAAAAACAATATGGATTCATTGTTATAAGGGCTTCTTAATGCACTTCACAGAAAATATGATATCCAAGACCTAGGTTTGATATCTTATAACGTGAATCCAAGAGTTGTACAATATTTTGGCATGCCATCTCAAGATATGTTTTTTGGAGTAAAGAATATCTTAATCCTGTGATTAGACAAATGAATCTTATGAAGTCAAGAATTTACACTCTTATCTTGTATTAGTTCTTGGAGATATTAATAACAGGGTCAAAATTGATTCAAGGAATCTTATTAACAACTCTGTTGCATGGGTCAGATCTCATTAAGGAATATGCAATATTGATTCAAGATTCAAAACCTAGACAAAGGCTCATGTTCCGGCCTGTTTAAAAGGCTGTTAATATGAAGTCCATACAGATCAAAGAGTTTTTGATTAATTTCATAAGGTTGAAGTATATTCAATGTCTGGGAAGGACCTTTTTGAATATTTTTTATTTCAGTTGATGAAACAAGTTCTTTTGAAAGACTTCAGAGGAATTCATTAGAACAGATTTTGTTGACATCATTCTACAACCAGATGAAGCACTGCTTGATTGACTTGTAACAACCTCATCAAGAATACAACAGCATGGGACCACATGACACATTCTTATCCTACTATGGTTTGGATGATCTGTCCCATCAACATTAGCACATGACAAGTTCGATGACCTGACAAGTATGTATTGAAGTGCTCGTATACTATGGGAAAATGTTGCAAAGTCACCACTTCTCAATCATGAAGACACAAGCATGAAATTTACAATTCAATAGGGACACCTCTAAGTATGGGTTTTATTTGAAAGAGCAGAGATATAAAGTTCTAGAATACTAATACCATATATCGTACTACTGTGTAAATACCTAAGCAAGGGTTTTTGTCAAGAATGTAGAAGATGCCTTGCATTGTAATGATCATGATTATATTTTCTAAGATATGTTAATGACATCAGAATGCCATTATATGTTTAGTATATGACACATTCTTGATCAATATGATTTGGAAGGAGCTGAAAAGAAGATTCATAACTCTTATGAGACATTCTTGGAAGATATGATAAATCTAGGGTTTGTAAACCCTAGGTGATCTTGAAAGATGTGATTAAGAAAAATCTAGGGTTTGTGGACAAAACAATAGACCCAAAGTATTGAAAGATGATGATTCTGTTGGATGAAGAAACCCTAACTCATGAAAGAAAGGAAAAGCAAGCACTTGCATTAATGGCTGGTGAAGATGAAGAATTTGTAGATAAATTTCATGGTTTCTGCAAGAAGATAAAGATCAAGAGGATGAGAAGGAAGCAGACATATATTGCACTCAACACTGTAGAGGCCAAGTATATTGAAGCTTGGTTGGAAATTTGTGAAGCAATATGGCTTCAGAAGCTACTTGCAAGATCGTTTGATCAGGTCTGCATGACAACCATGATATCAGGTAAAAGCATAACGATATCTAGTACCGAGACATGGTACAGAAGCAAGCAATGTGGCTCCAACACTCTTCTACAATCACGTATATCGTTGAAAAATCCTCTATTCCAGGATGAAGTCTATATACTTCAAGGACAAGCTTGGGGTGATTAAATATGCCTCTCTCATCAAGAGGGATAGTTGATGTGATAGCATCATGGGACGTCATTCTCCCCGGGTCAAATATGTTGACCAGGATTAGGGAGAATGGTCCAGCAGAAGATAGTCATTCTTCCTAGGTCAAGTATGTTAACCAATATTAGGAAGAATAGTCCTAGATGCCCAAAATTATTCAACCATAAAGTTGAGCGAGTGCCCTTCAACGTCAGGCTCAGAATTACTCTCCAGATAGGTTGAGTGACCCCATTTAGTATCATGGCCTAGAATTTCTCATGCAGAGTAAGGTTTTTGGATTTGGGACAATAATTACTCAAATGGATTGAGTGTGTCCATAGGTTTTCACTGTGAGTCAAAGAGATTGATCAGGATGGTGGTGAAACAAGACTAGTTTGTATACCATAGGTTAAAGGCATCAACTGGAATTATGGCGACTATTTGATGCTAATGATATACCATGGGTTAGAGATGCTAACCAAAATTACGGTACCTAGTTGATGTTGTAGATTTTACCATGGGTCAAATTTGTAGCTGTTTTAACCTTTTCTTGGAGAAATTTGTCAACAAGAAAACATCTGGTTAATCATTATAAATAACTCCCTAACTAAGAGGGAGTGTTGAATTTTGTAGTTGTGGACAATTTTGATGATTAATTTTTTAGTCCTTCAAATATATGTAACAATAAATATAAGACACGTTCCTCAAGTCGGCTTCAAAAGATAAAAGTTTTGAATTTGTCAAAAAAGAAATTTTGGCTCTATAATTTGTAGGGCTAGATTGTTCTCTGTTGTAGATAATTACATTTTTAAAAATTTTCAACAATTTCACAATACATTCACCCCATATCATCATAAGAAATTATATATAGAGAACATTAACATCAACAATGCAACAAAATAGTTAGTAACATTAGAAGAAAAGCATACACAATGGAGACACTAAGATTTAGGTCAGACACTAGAGAAAAACCCCACAACGGGGCAAAACCCAAAAATCAATTCTTCTTCTTCTTATGAATTCATCAAATGTTCAACTAATATAAAAAGTACAATAATAATGAGACATAAGTATTTCAATATCAAACTCATTAGGCCTCCTAAGGCCAACCCTGGATCTTAGGGGATCCTCAAATGATGGCAACAGACAAATCTATCAAGGAGCCCTCCCCTCCACAAGACACCTAATAAGGTTGCCTCCACATCATTTTAAGGTAGCATATATCTCTTTCACGATCATATCACAGTTATCACAATCATAAGGATCATTATATTGTATCATTGTCATAAATACCAATGTTACTCCCATACATGAATGTCATATCATTTCCATATCTATTATTGTCATAAGGATTGCCATACATCAATGTCGTGTGACTTCCATATATAACACTGTCATAAGGACTGCCATACATCAACGTCGCATCACTGCCATATCTATCATTTCCATAAGGATTGCCATGATATCAATGTCATCTCACTACCATATATATCGTTGTCATAAGGACTGCCATATATATCACTATCATAAGTAATGCCATATCAATGTCACATTACTATCACATCTATAATCTTTTCCCAAACATCACTATCACAAGAAGCAGAATCTTTGTCCAAACATCACTGTCACAAGATTTGGAATCTCTTGCCAAAAATCACTGTCACAAGGACCAGAGATAAGGGCACATAAACCCTTGACATAGGACTGCTCAAGAAGTTCGCATTGATCTCCTAACAGGCCACATAAGAACAGGACTTGAAGGTCACATAATCAATGCCCTAACTGTAGAGGGTCAGGGCTATTTGGGTCGCTCCAAGAGGCTACATCACTTCGCTAGAACGGTACCCACCTTCTCAGAGATAGGCCGCATAGAATTAAGACAAAATCACAGAGAGAAGGCCACCTATAATACAAGGAGAAGGTCACAAATAATATAGAAAAAATACAAGGAGAAGCCTGCATATACTCTCAAAGAAAAAGCACCCATATTCATAGAGAAAAGGCCATATATATTCATAGAGAAAGGCTTCATATAAGCATAGAGATAGGTTGCAGATATCCATAGAATGGTTTCATATATTAAAGAGAGAAGGCTGCATATATCCATAAAGGTAGGCCATAGACTTGGGATCATATTTCCACAGAGTTACAGTAAATGAAAAATATATTCTCAATCAGTATATTACTTTATCAAGATTTGCACCAGTAAGCTCTGCTGCAGTGATCCCTTTAAGATTTACAGAATGGGGATCATCATGTAGAAGCATCTTTGACTTCCTGACATGGGTTTTACAGTCTTATGCTTAATGCATTCTTGGGCCTTTGATAGTTGGTCGGCCAAATCCTTGTCGACAGCTATCTGAGGGCCGGATACAAATCACTAAACACTAGCCATCTTGATGCGTAATCTATTAGGAGAGAATGAGAGCTCTATTATGCTTTTACCAGTGTTTTCTTAACACATTAGAGGAATATATATTTTTGAGGAGGAACTAAAGGCACACTATGATATAAAGAGAATTAATTTCTCAAGCAAGATCTTAAGAACTTGTGAAGTAACATCTTGTATTCAGACAATTAGAAAAAATAATTGTTGATAGACTAGAGGCAGGAAACTTAGAGTTAATACAATCAATGCCCATATTTGAGCTTTAGTTTCCACCACACTCCTAACCGCAAAGGACCAATGAGGATATCACTGTAAAGAACTTAAGAGTATATCCCTTTTATGATCTGATGGGTTTGGCTAGGGCAAAACAATGAGAACAAGACAACTGACAAATCATACAACAGGAAAGGACAACCTTAAAGTAACTGAACTGTTTCATGCAATATATTTAATATGCTACCAGCAGTTTCTAGGAATAAGTATTATTATCAACTTCCAAGGTAAAATAAAAGTAATTGCATCATTATAAAGGTCTCTTGTGGGCGTTTCACACTTTCTTGCAGTTGTCTACAGTAGTAACATATTTGATCTATTAATATTCAATATTCTAGAGTTTTCTGATATATATTGACTACAGTAACTGCAGATACTCAACTGAGACCAATGAATATCATGACATGACATCCTCTTTATGAATTTGAGAAGATTTTTTTACTTTTCCAATGGCAGCCTAAGTGTTGGTTTATAGGCCAGAAGTTCAGGAACTCTCTGCTGCACCTACAGTTTGCTATGAGAGCATGCTCAACCACTAATGAAGTAAAAGTAAGTGAAACTTCAGTGATTCTGTAGGTCATTATTTCAAAGTTTAGTATTGAAGCTTACAAAAAATGGAAAATTTTGGCAAGGTTAGGATCATAAAACATAGAAAACAAAAATTATTAAATCACAAACAAAAAAAAGTTAAAATCCCATATGTTTGATGTAAATTAGAAAACCCAAAGAAACAACTAAGAATGAAGGCTTCATTTACTACTAGTGGACAGCGGTAGCCACCAATCATCACAATCCAAAATTCTACTGGGCCATTGCACTTGCAAAAAATGTCAAACAAGAAGGTGTGCTACAACGGAAACTTGGCCACTCAAGGTTGGAAAGCTGACTAGTTAAGACAAACTACACAAGTGCCCAACTTCCCATAATATGATGATGAAAAGTAATGTAAACAAAAAATACAACAAATCAGCCACAATGTATTTGACACCATGGTTCCATGACAATTTCTGATGTGCCCATATTTTGGAATTTATATGGTGGCTTATGATAATCTAGTGAAACCTTAGCCACATCATATAGTTTCCATGATAATGTATGATGTGCCCAAATTGTGGGATTTATATGGTGACTTGTGATATTGTGGTCAAACCTTAGCCCAATTGTTGAGGCAAATGTTAACTATTATCCAAAGGCCCATGCAAAATAACCATACGAGAACCTGGAAATGTTGGAAGACTAGCCTTCTTCAACTTTGAAGTCATTATGGAAAAGAAAGTACTGAATGTAGAAGTGGCTTAAATGAACAGTTGAAATTTATATATTACTAGAAAGGCACAACATAGGATGCTGCAAATTGGCTTTTGCAGAGTCTCCTCGCAAAACAAGCTAGAGGGAGGAGTCTGTTTTCACAGGGAAGGCTTCTGTTAAAGAAGCAACAGGAAACTATGATGTTTAATTCTACAATCATGAAGAAATATTTGTGAACAGTGAATGAGTTTGCACCAATGTCGTCAGAATCTAGATTCTATAGTAGTGAAATGGAACTCAGTGTCATACATTGTTTTCAATTGAACCATTCAGTGTACATTGTTGACATAAGGCAATATGAAGATCGTGCTAAGTCATAAATAGTACATTTCTTAGATCGAAATCAACATATACACTGAGCGAATAAGGGCAATAGAACCTAGTTTGGAGGCTTATAAATAAGTGAAAAATATCAGTTCTGAAGGCAGAAGTGGACCAGTGTTGACCCCTTGAATTATGAGCTTAATTTCTGGAGTATGACCAGCTCTTCCTCATTGTACAAACTCAGCAACATTTATGGCTCCCTTTTTCTACTAAATGACACCCTCTGCACACATGTAATTAAGGCATCTCCATAACCCACGCATAGAGATTGTGATAGCAGCCAAAAGAGGTTAAATCAACCCACAATAATGCTACATCTAGAAAGGAAATTTGTCTGGAAACTCGTCCTTCAAGACAATGTCACTTTCAGGAGGTACGAACTTCAGCAAATGAGAAAAATATCAATCTTGTCTTCCAAAAACACACCCACAAGACAAATACCAGATTCAAGCTCCCTTGTGACTAGTTATTGTACTTCCTATGTTACAGAATTCGGCCAACTGAGTGTAAGAGTGAATACGACCCTCTTGAGTGTCGAACTTGACCCCTTGGAAAAACTGAACTTGACCCATGGATCAGAGGATTTTAGCCTCTTTCACAATACTAAACTTGGTATTCCTTGAGATGAACTTGACCAGCAATGAATAGGATGAACTAAACCCTAAATGCAATGTTCAATTCCTTTCTAAGCATTATTGAGATGTTGGAGACTTAGAGGTTGATGTCAACAATCCCAACTACATTGATCCACACTTGATGCTAATGCCCAAAGATAGCCTTTCCAGCAACAAGGAAGATCTTTGTACATAGAACTTTCAAATCAAGCACAAACTAGCATATATGGTCATTGATAATGGAAACCAAAATAACCTTATCTTGCTTCAATTGGAAAAGGAACTTTAGCTACCAAACTCAAATCATCCCAACTCACATTAGCTTGGATAGGTCAAAGATGCACATTAGCTTGTGCTAATCACTTTAAAATAGATCAGAATGTTGCTAGAAGATGGAAAGATTTTTCCCAATATCTTATATGTTCTTACAAACAAATATGAGAAGACTTACGAAAATAAGATGATGATAACAAGTGTGACTAATTGTGTAAAGCAAGGGCTTCTAGGTTCAACATTAGGCATGTTCCCTCTTTCAATCCTAATATTACTTGGAATTATTTGTATTGCGCATGTCAAATGTTAGGTGATTATGTTGCTGGTATTGTCCTTCATTACAGTTATGATCATTATTTCTAACTCAAGATTGGAACTAGTAGTGGTACTAATATTCGTGCAAGGTCAGTAGCCCTTCGGGCCCTATTAAAATTTTTTATGGTTAAAGGTGTTCAAAATCTTCAGGTTGTTGGAGACTCAAAAGTGGTAATGAGAGTTTTAAAGGTTCTCTACCATTGGATAGTCTGGTTCTCTCTCACTGGAAGCACTAAGTTAAGGAACTCCAGGAATCTTTTCATTCGGTTTCTATTCAGCATTTTCACAGAGAATATAATTCTTAGTTTTAAGATATTATTTTGGGTTGTCTGCAATGTTAGCATTATAAGTTTTAATGTAATTTTGATGTTCAATGTTTATTAGAAGGATGTTTTGCACAATCTTATGATAATCAGGAAGTTGTCTGAAAGGAGCTCTTATGCGTAGGCACAGTCAATGTATACTTTAATTTCTACTTGAAATAAAAAATGCCAAATATACATTGGTTTTCTTGGAAGAATAAAGACATAGAAATGAGGAAAATTTTATGTGGAAGAAGATAAGAAATTTTCCGTTGGTTTCCATTTTCAAATAACTCTTTTTTCATTTACAAACCTAGCTCCTTTCGCCATGGTTCTTTGGATGACTGTAAAGATAGAATTTTTTAGGCATACACTTTTTATTTGAGTATGGGTGGCTGAATGTGGGGAATGGTGCTACCACCTAAAACTCTATCCTATAGTGGCAACTTGTAATGGGTAGCTGAATGTGGGCAATGGGTGCTACCACCTAAAAAAAGAGATCTACATAACTATTAACTTGATGTTTTATTTCTGATTTCTTAGACACATCATTTCATTCAAGAAAACCATTTCATTAGTTTACAGATCCTACCACTTATTCTATATTTTTCCTCAGATATGAGCCCGGACACTGGATAGGATGAGATAAATATGGATGATCCCATCAAAGGAATCCTAGCCAGCAACATTAATAACTATTTCTCGATTATACTCCTCAATTGGACAGGACCTATTAAAGTCATTTTTTAATTCGATGTCGCTTACGTTGAACCAACTAGAGAGGTTTGAAATGGGAAGGCCTAACCTATGAATGACAGGAAAGCTCAACCATAATTTGGGGCAGATTTAATTGAAAAATATGGTGACAATATTTCCTGATTGAACTCATTAAAAGCATCAGGGGTTGAAAGGTTTATTTATTGAATTATAGACATAGAAACACTTATATTTTCATGGGGTTTGGGTTGAGAGAGTTGTATAAAAAAATAGTGTAACACTAGTCACAATGCGTGTGCGAAGGACAAACAACACCCATTGGATGTCTCTCGAATCCATCACACCCATGCCTATTGTCTTGAGAAGGTAGCAAGGTTTACAACTGGAAATGAGATAAGGACTATAGAAGGCTAGAACAAGAGAGTTTGGGATTCTTTCATTGGGCCACTGCGTCCCAATACACTTTGAGGGAAAACTCCCACTTTAAACTTGGTGATATCATGGAGGTAGCAAAGAATGGTAGATAAATTTCGGGTTGGGAAAGAGGATGCATAGGTTTCTAGGCCCCGTGACCAAACATATCTTCTGCACTTGGAAATGTTGGAAATGATAGTGATTCGCTTCCTTTAATGATGTGACTACTTAATCCGGACTACTCGCTGGAGGAAGTGATTCGGTTAAATCCATTAATTCGCTAATGAGTATCGTAAACCCAACAGTATCATCAAAAAAAGAAATCCTAGAACCAACAGCATCATAGAACAAATGAAAAAAATCCATTACCAATTGATCCTTACCCAAAAAAAATTGTATGAATCAACAATATCTTAAAACAAACAGAGAAAATATAAAGCGAGGAAATAGAAAAATATAAAATCCAACTAACCTGTGACTTTGGGTATGCAAACTTCAATTGTGAATTTGTTGTTGCCTGCCTCTTTATATAGAAAAAATTCCCAACCATAAAAAATTAATCACGTTATTAATTTTTCTCAAATATAACGAACTCTCAACACCCTCCCGCTAAGAGCAAAAATCCTCCAGCGAACAACAAAATTTTGGCGCCAAATAATCAGCACATCCAGTTTTCATCCATTTTTTATCTAAATTTTAGAACCAACTATAACAATTCAGCGCCAAAGACCCAGAACCTCATCTTCCTGAACCAATCCGGGTAAGAAAAACCAGTTTTTCTCTATTCTTGGGCTTTCATACAGGTGACAAGTTTGAGTTTCATATATATTTTTAATGAAATCAGCCATGCCCTCTCCCCGACTTCCACTTTTGACAGACTTCGAATGTGGCATGCCCTCAAAACCTCGTCTTTCCCCAACTTCGACTTTTGACAGACTTCGAATGTGGCATGCCCTCAAAACCTTGTCTTCCTGAACCAGTCCTGGTAAGAGCAACGAGTTTTCCTCTGTTCTTGGGCTTTCATACCGGTGACATGTTTGAATTTCATATACATTTTTAATGAAATCAACCCATGCCCATGTTAGACTTCGACTTTTGATATTTGTCAGACTTCGACTTTTCCAATGTGGCATGCAATCAAACGTTTTACAAATCTTCAAACAATTTTTTTTTAAATAATTAAAATATTAATATTAATATTAATATTTATTATTTTAATTATTAATTAAATATAAAATCACAATATATTTAAAATCTAATTTTATATAATATAATTAAAATGAATAAAATATAAAGATTGAGAATTAATATTTTAATAAATTCAATAAAATATAAATATTGATATTTATTATTTTAATAAACTAATTAAGGTTCATATCAAATGTTAAATTGGTGTCGCACAATATATGTATGTTAAACATATTATAAATAAATTCTATATGTGTGTGAGTATTCACAACTTGAGTAGGCTTAACGGTTAAGAGCATGTGTTTCCTCCTAAGAGGTCATAGGTTCAACACTAGAGGGGGTAGAGTATGTATGCCTTCGTAGACTTAGCAGTCAAATCACTACGTAGAGGTGGGTCCCTTGTCCCACAAACAAGGGGGTCTCATACACAAATTTTGTGTTTGGCTTGGTCGACGTGACCTTAAAATTAGATTATTATTATTATTATTATTATAACAAAGGTTCATACACTCTCCAATGGGAGTGAGGTTTGAGAAACACGTGGAAGGCGTCTCGCATGAGTAAATACAAATGGAGCGAGGATGAGGGAGTGTCACACCCTCGAGTTAGTGTCGCGACGACCGAGTGGTGGGGGGAACGACAAGCACCCAACTTGGGTATGTGCGACAACGATGTGCACTAGGGGTGCCATATTAGCGAACACCCACCTTGGGTGCGTCGTGTAGCGGTGGGAAGAGTTGTGTGTTTTCACAGACGCGAGGAGTGGCAACGTTAAACGGGTGTGTGACCCATAGCGGGCAGACGAGTCAAAGGCCTCAGGCGAAGTCATGTTGGTGAGCGTGTTCGGTGTTATGGAAGCATTGTGTAGTGATTGGGAGAGCTGGGTGGGACAGGGCGCAGGCGACCGATCAGTCGTCGGGGCGGATCAGGAACCTGTGGTGGCAAGGGGAATCATGGGTATGATCACTCTGAGGTAAATGAGGGGCATGGTATCCAACATTAATGTTTTCTAGAGAACTGTCATCTAGTACTTATCAAAAACCTAATGGAAAGAGTATTGGACACAACTGAGAGAATTTTAACACTGTAGATGCATTCAAAGAATCTTGTAGTGAAATGTAACACTTCGATATCAAAATTGCAATTTTCCATTTATGGCGTGACACAATGAGAAATTATTGACATAAATGACTAATTCATATACTTGTTGTATTGGTCATATTTTTATTCTTGGACTATAATAGTCATTTACATTAATCATTATTAATTTTGTCACTTATTGTCTAGTCATATATTTTAAATCTAGGCTAAATTAGTCATTTAAGTTAGTCGCTTTTAGTTTAGTCACTTATTATCTAATCATATATTTTATCCTTGGACTAAATTAGTCATTTAAGTTAGTCGTTTTTTGTTTAGTCACTTATTATCTAGTCATATATTTTATTCCTAGACTAAATTAGTCATTCAAGTTAGTCATTTTTAGTTCGGTTACTTACAATTAGTCAAATTTAGTAGTAATTCACTTGAAATAATAGTGGTGACTAACTTTTTTAGTCACCTGGTTATTAATTTCATCATTTTTTACTAGTGATAGGTCAATTTTGGCATCGTCCCCCGTGACCTGGTCAAACTGGACATCATCCCCAAGACCAATGAAATAGGGGCTATCATCCCCAATCATTTCAGTTGCTACATGCCCTAAGACAAGAACAAACTATGCATGACTTCTATTGCAATATTTCCAAGGTTTGAAGTATATGTTATATCACTTATGAGCTCATGAAAACTGCATCTCAAGGGACTAACTGCGTTGCATATGCATCTCCCTCCAATAAAGGGTGCCCTGCAATGCACTTTCCGATATTCAAGAGTGCATTGTTCAAATGGGAGCGAAATCCTCATTGTTACGGAATCTCCACATGGCCAGTGCCTTCTAGAAGAGTCCACATGTGTCAAACTTCGAATCCAAGTGTCCATCTAACACCTCTGAGCTTAGGAACATGTCTTTCCTATTATTAGAAATTCATTGATTGAGAAACTACATCAGTTTCCCTATAAATTGAGCACAGATCCTAGTGCTAGGGAAGGGAATAATTTTGGTAAATAAATGTTGTTGGATTCTCAATTGAGAGAGTGATAGAAGTGATGTGTTGTTGGTGAGATGTTATTTGTGATGAGGCTACGATGATGCTGGAGCTAGTGACATGAAATCGATCATTGGTTGTAACCTCCCGCTTCTACTATTTAGTAAAGATTGTTGTCCATTTTCCCATATATGTATATGTTTATGTTTTTATTTCTCATGTGATGGAATCTTAATTGATATATATGTTTCATGTTCAATCAATTTAATTGATTAAGATAAATAGGCATATGTATATTGTAATCTCTTTCTTGTTTAGTGTTTATACTTGCAGGAACTATTCTGGCGATCTAAGTTGGATTGGAAGCCACAGCAAAAGCGGCAGAAGGAGAATAGGAAGTGTTTGGATCACAAGTAGGTCCTTCTATCTTTCCGTGTGTCTATTTACTCTTAGAGAAAGTGACTTCAAATTATTTAATCTGTTGTTCTAAATGCATATTACCACATTTAGGGAATTTGATTTATCCGTAAATCATAATTCTGCATAACAGTTGGCCCATCAAGTATATTGGTTCTGTCTTTTCTTCTGCTTCTTTAAAAATTGCCTTTAATCCCGAAAGTGATGGACATTGTTCTGTGGCATGGTCCTTAGTGCAATTGGCACAGGTCTAGACCGTGTCCAGCGGAGATTCCCTCTGACTATGTTTCTTTCGGCATCATTGGCAGAAAAAAACTAAATTATGTTCTATTATAGCTTGTTTCTGTTTGGCTTGCAAGATGTACAACTTTATTTTGAGGGTGCCCAGGATATCGGTTTTAAAGTCTTCTAGGAGATTATCGATTTCCATTCAAGTTACGCTGCCGCTAGTAGCTTTATTATTTCTATTGGTAGCATCTCGTCCAGTTAGTCTAACGGGCATACTGACTCGAGAGCACCTGACACACGGCTGAATAATGTCATCATAATTTTCTTGATAAATATCTCTCTTCCCCATTAGATTTAATGTTTCTATCCATTCATCCTTCATTCATTTTATCATGGTTACTTTGAAAACATATTTAGATAATGCAACATAAGGAGACCGTTGTAAATTATATTGAAATAGTTCAACATATTCTTCTAAAGTTCCATTATCTTTTGTAGTCATGTTAAAGATTTCATATTTCAGATCTCTAGTTCTACAATAGTCTTGTTATTTAGTGAGAAAATATGTTTTCATTTGATCCCAGGAGTTAATAGTTCCCCAACTGAGCCCCATAAACCATCGCAAGGTTTCTCCCTTTAGCGTAGAAGGGAGCAGTTTCAGCTTTTTTGGATCGATGGTATAATCATACCCCCTACATAAAATGTCAAATTCGAACAGGAAAGCATCAAGATCTTCTGAGGTTAAACATGGAAAGTAGGGATGCTCTACAAAGGAATGGATTTCATAGGAGCATTAGCAACCGGGTCGACGATGAGATATTCCAACATCGATGTTTTTCCTTGGGGTTGATTATGTGCCATCTGATCAAATATGTGCCAATAACCTTCAGGAATCTCCTAGTTTGGAAATTTGATTTGGGCAGGATTGGTAGACAGATTTGGAAGGGGTCTTAAAGCACTACCTTGATCTGAGATATCAAGTATCCTTTCTTCAACCGAGATCTTAGGAGATTCAGGTCCTGGTGACTGTAGATTTGCTTCTGCAACACCACTGGTTTCTCGTCCCCCTTCTTGCAGATGTATGAATTTCCCTCTTGTAAAGAGTCAAAATACAAATTTTCTGTATCCTGAAAGCTCTGTTCAGACCTTATGGTTTTGCTATGGATCTCGGCATGAGATGTAGATGGTGAGCCTGCTACTTGAGAGATTACAGTTGTTGGAAATATTGTCATTGATGGCAAAGGATGTGGCAAAGGAATTGGCATCTAAATGTAGCAGAGAGGAAAAGATCAAGAGTGCATCTACAGTTTGAGCTACAGAGAGAAGTATCAGTCAAGGAGCAGGGACAAGCAGTGAATTGAAAGTTGTCCAGAGACAGTATAGGAAGAAAAAGGCCATCAAAAAGAAAAAGGTTCTGCATTTTCTGTGAATTATATGTATATTCCTCAGAAGGAAGGATAGTAGAGTCCCTGTGGACAACTATGAATCATTGTCCGTAAACTTCATAAACCATGTGGCAAGGATTTGAAATTAAAGATTTAGTGTATAAATTGAAGGAATTAATGGTTGCAGAGATATGATGATTGTAGCGAAGATTATAATCGCGATGGACCATAGTACAATGATCAGCTTGCGAAATCAAGAACTTGAATGTGCAGTTAGAAGCGGAACTGTGATAGGATAGAACTCCAAACATGCAATGGAAGGTTGATATTTTATTTATATCATAGCAGAATTGAAGACAGAGTGGCATTGTGTTGTGTCGAGGTCGGAAGGTAGCAACCGGTGTAAAGAATGTATGTTAAAAGAATCAAACGAAATTGTGAACAAAGAGTTAAACTTAGCAATGGAACTGTAATAAAAGGAAAAGCATTAAAGCGCAACTTAATTATAATAATACATTGAAAAGGCGACGGAACTCTGCATGGAAGAGCGGAACCATGACCGAGTGAACAGTGAAGGTGGTTTATGGTTTTCATCGCACCACCTATGCGGAGTGAGTGGTATTTGAGGAATCGGGAGCGATTCCATAAATCATTCGACACGTGGCAAGGAGACTCACGGAAAACCGCTTCTCACTGTGCACCATCGCGCGTTATAGTTCAACCCAGGACGCCCAGCGATATTATTGTGCGTCGTTGATCTGGAGGGAAGCCATCAGACGGTGGTCGCATGAGGAAGGTGCACGAAGAATAACCAAAGTATGACGGGCCATCGCACGTTAACGTTCGGCATCAGAGGTCGAGCGATATGCATATATGCTGTTGATCTGGAAGCTTGCTATCGAACGGTGATCGGATGCTGGACTTGCACGAAGTTTACCTATGGTACCATGTGCGTATTTGATTGGCTATTGACTATATATGTGGGCCCGGAGTCAAAGGTTTATCATAAGGTTAATTAGCGTTGGATATTTCTCTAAAAGTGCGAAGGGTTGTAACTTTAATCCTAAAGTTCAGTTCAAAGTTGTAAAAATATTTATTTATCAATTTCTTCAAATTGATAAATAAATTAAAATAAATCAAAGAGGCACGTAGGGTAAACTAAAGGAAATACTGTCAATGGAATACCATTAGCGGGGTAATGGTTTTTACTCACGGTATTGATAAAGGTTAAACTATTTAAGGCAAAGAGGATGATATTATGATGCGTGCATGCGTAAGGGTGGTGAAAGAAAAATTTCTCTAAGGAATATCTGCATGTATGAACTCTGTTCTTAATTGATAAATCTAAATCTATGATGCACCCATGGATGTAATGATTTGACGATGATAAATCTCTGGTTTTGATCAACTGACGAAATCATGAAGAACTGGTGCGAGTGTTCTGAATGAATAAATCTGGTGGCCTACAAGGTATGTCATGTGGAAACTGGTGGATCTAGTATGAAAATTGATGAAACGTGGTCTGCAGTAGATCTGAGGGTTGAAGCCTTCAGTGAGGGGGTTGTAGCTCCCTTCCAGGAAAGGCTGGAAAACGAGAACAGGGGGTTGTAGCTCCCTTCCAGGAGAGGCTGGTAAACGAGAGAAGGTTGTAGCCTTCTGCAAGTGAGTGCCTGCGTGCTAGTATGAGTCTGCACCAACATAAAATTGTAAGAAGTTTTCTCTATAATAAATATTGAAGACTGAGATAACAGCAGTGGTGGTTTTCTCCCGAATTGGGTTTCCACCTTAAATCATGGTGTTCATATGTGTTGCTTATGTTTGATGGTTTGTTCTGTTGTTTCTGTTCATGCTTACTACTTATCTGTTGAATGAATGATGCAATGATCTAAGTAAAGACATAATAAGATCTCTGGAAATAAAAGTTGGATGCAGTAATGTAACATATGGTTTTAAGAGAAAGGAAAACTAAAAATTTTCAGTCAACTCTAAATAATGATTCACCCCCCCCCCCTCTCTGTATTTTTCCCAAAAATTGGTTTCAGAGCAGGTCCTTCTGAAAAAGCTTAGCCGCTAGAAGGAAGATCAAGCAAGATGAGCAATCAAGATGGAACAACATCTATCAGGCCTCCGCTCTTTAACGGAAACAATTTTGAAAATGTGGAAAACAAGGATGATGTCTGTCTTCTGGGTTGTATTACTGGATGTTGGGGGAGGTGTTGAAGGAAGAGATATCAATATCCAGTGCCGGTACCATGAATTCAACGAATCAGAAAGAATTATGAAACCAATGCAAAGGCAGTCAATGCTCTATTGGGAAGTCTGACTGAATCATAATTTGTCAAAGTCATGCAGCTGAATACAGCAAAGGCAATATGGGACAAAATCATTCTAAGTTATGAAGGTGATGCAAAGGTAAAAAGTGCTAAACTCCAAACTCTCAGAATTCAATATGAGAATCTAAAAATGGATAATGAGGAAAGCATTGCAAAATTCTTTTTACGTCTTGATGATATTGTGTATGAGAAATCTGGGAGAAACTATAACCGAATCTACTCTGGTTGAGAGAATTTTAAGATCACTAACGACAAAATTTGAGTCAAAAGTTTCTGCTCTTGAAGAAAAGCAGGATCTTCAAAATCTTACTGTGGTGAAACTTCATGGCATACTAACAGCATATGAAATGAGAATAGGTGGACCATCTGAAGTCAAAGAAGAAGTCTTTAGAACTTCTACAAAAGGGAAGGAAGTAAAAAAAATAGAAGGATCAGGATATATCTCAGAAGAAGATGAGATAAACTTTGTAAAGAAACTTCAACTTGGCACAGGACGATTCAAAGGTAAGCTTCCTTTCAAATGTTTTGATTGTGGAAGAGTTGGTCATTATGCTGCTAAGTGTCCTCATAAAGAAACACATAAAAAGGGGAAGGAAGTAGTAAGAAGGAATAAAAATCATTATAGCACTAGAAAAAGCTACTATACTCATGAAGACAGTGATGGGTTATCTGATAGTGAGGAAGAATGTGAACAAGATCTTAGACTTCTCATGGCATTTGAAAAAGAATCTAGAGAAGAAAATGATACGTTTGTGGATGCTCTAGAAGACAATGATTTTCTTGATGAAAACAATCAACTCAAAATTTGCTTAGAAGAGAGTAAAATAATCATAGAAACTCTGAAAAATCAGCTTGAAGAAAAGGAGAAACACAATGAGAAATTAGAGTGTCAAGTAGTAATTCTAAGAAAATAACTTGAGAAAGTAAAGACTCTGAATCTTAGATTTTCTAAGGGATCTGAAACCTTAGATGAGATTATCAAGGTACAACGTTCTCCCCTTATAAAGACAGGTCTTGGATATATCGAAGAATCCTCTCAGGCTTCAGCACCAAATTATCTAAAAGCATCTACTGCTGGTATACAACATGCTGCCACTCAGCAAGGGAATAAAGAATCTTTGCAGGTAAAGCATGATCATCTCAATTCAAATAACACTAACAATAATATCTTTCAAAGAAACACCAATCAACAGGTAAATTCAAGAAGGAGATTTTATGATCGTAGAAACTTCTTCTTCAATGGACAATGTTTCTCATGTCACAATTTTGGTCATAAAGCTGTTCAATGTGTAGCATATAAAACTATCATGACAAGAGAAGTAAGAAAGAAAAGGATTGATATTGAAACAAGGAAGAATACCTATAACAACTTTTCTCCTCTTCAAAATGAAGTTGAATGTGCTTATTGCAATAACTTTGGCCATGAAGAATCTGAATGCAGGAGAAAATTTCAGCCAGAAGAACATGTTCCTTCAAGCTCCAAAGTATGGAAAAAAAAGGAATTACAGGTTGAAAATTGTGGCATAGCGTTGTTTGCAGAAGATGAAGAAAACCAATGGTACATTGATAGTGGATGCTCAAGACACATGACAGGTGATAAAACCAAACTTCTTGCATATAGTGCTCTAGAAAAGGAAAAGAATGTTACATTTGGAAATGATACTCCTGCAGTCATTAAGGGAAAAGGGTCTGTTTTTCTAAAAGAAAAGGTGAAAGCTAATGAAGTCATGTATGTGGATGGATTAAAGCATAACTTGTTAAGTGTAAGTCAAATGTGTGATCAAGGAACTGAAGTTGTCTTTATTTCAAAAGAATGTGTGGTACGTGATATTGTTACAGGTAAAACAATTATAAAAGGAAAAATAACTCCAAGCAACCTGTATGTATTAAAGAACTGCAAAGAACAATGTTAATTGAGTAAATCTTCAGAAAACTGGCTATGGAATAGAAGGTTGGGGCATCTGAGCTTCTCTCAAATCAATGATTTCTCTAGAATGTGTTGGATTGGGCTGCTTAAACACAAAGATGAAGCATTTGAGAAATTTCAGATCTTCAAAGCACTAGTTGAGAATGCATCAGATCTAAAAATCAAGTGTCTCAGATCTGATTGAGGAGGAGAATATACATCAGATGAATTCCTTGAATTTTGTGAACAACATGGCATAAAAAGACAGTTTTCTGTAAATGGCACTCCACAACAAAATGGTGTTGCAAAAAGAATGAATAGAACAGTTCAACAAATGGCTAGAGCTATGCTTGATGATTCCGGAACACCTGACACATTTTGGGGAGAAGCAGCACATACAGCAGTAAACATTCTCAACAAGGCACATGTTCGCGTAAATAGTGATAAAACTCCATATGAACTCTGGTATGGTAAACCTCCCACTGTAAAGCATTTTAGAATTTTTGGAAGCAAATACTTTATCAAAAATAATGATGAAAAACTTGGCAAGTTTGAACCCAGAGTAGATGAAGGAATACCCCTTGGTTACTCCTCTAGGAGTAGAGCATATAAATGTTACAATAAAAGACTTCAAAATATTGTTGAATGTATTGATGTTGTTATTGATGAGTCTCCATCAGCTCCAAAAGAAGAAAAACAAACAACAAATGAAGACGATGATGATGCCATATATCCTTCTAAATCAAATAGTAATGATACAAACAGTGAACACAATGAAGAACCCGAAGATGATTTGTCTGAAAAGGCTCCATCCAGATATGTTCAAAAGAATCATCCAGAATCTCAAATTTTGGCAGAAAAGGGATCAGGTGTACAAACAAGAAGGACTCTAGTGGGATCTTCTAGCAATCTGGCATTTCTGTCCACTATTGAAGCTCACGATGTCAATCAAGCTAGCAAAGATGAATGTTGGATTCAAGCCATGAATGGAGAGCTTGATCAAATTGAAAATAATCACACTTGGGAATTAGTACCAAGACCTCATGAAAAAAATGTCATTGGAACTAAATGGATATTCAAAAACAGGTTAAATGAGAATGGGGATGTTATAAGAAATAAAGCTAGACTTGTTTGCAAGGGGTATGCTCAAAAAGAAGGCATAGACTTTGAAGAAAATTTTGCTCCTGTAGCCAGACTTGAAGCCATAAGAATGTTTCTTGCTTTTTCAAGCTTCCAACAAATCAAAGTTTATCAAATGGATGTTAAATCTGCTTTTCTCAATGGTGATTTAGAAGAAGAAGTTTACATAGAACAACCAGAAGGATTCATTTTGGGAAATGATGAAAAACTTGTTTGTAGACTTAAAAAGGCTCTATATGGTCTCAAAAAAGCTCCAAGGGCATGGTACTATCGTCTTGACAAATATCTTCATCAACAAGGATTTTCTAAGGGGTCTGCTGATAGCAACTTATACACAAAAACTGAAAATAATAAACTATTGATTGTGGTTGTATATGTTGATGATATCATTTTTGGAAGTAATGAAGAGTCTATGAGTCAGAAATTTTCTTCTGATATGCAACAAGAATTTGAAATGTCTTTACTTGGGGAACTAAAATTCTTTCTTGGCTTGCAAGTGCAACAAGCAACAGATGGCATTTTCTTATCACGAGCAAAATACCTCAAGCAAATCCTGAAGAAGTATGGCATGGAAGATTGCAAACTTGTAAGTACACCAATGATAACCGGATGTAATCTCAGTTCTAGTGATGATTCCCTCACGGTGAATCAACCAGAATACAGATCTATGATAGGAAGTCTACTTTATCTCACTGGGACAAGACCAGACATTATGCATGCAGTTGGGATTGTTGGACGATTCCAAGCTAATCCAAAAGAATCTCACTTTCAGGTTGTGAAAAAAATATTCAAATATCTACAAGGAACTCAAGACCTTGGACTATGGTATCCAAAGAATGCTGATCTTACTCTTCATGCATACACTGATGCAGATTGGGCTGGAAGTGTTGATGATCGGAAAAGCACTAGTGGTGGTGCATTCTATATGGGGCCCTGGTTAGTATCTTGGTTCAGCAAGAAGCAAAGCTCTATTGCCCTATCTACAATAGAAGAAGAATATGTGGCTGCAGCATCATGTTGCACTCAACTTCTCTAGATGATGTAAACCTTACAAGACTTTCAAATCAAATGTTCACCTCCTATCTCCATTATGTGTGACAATACAAGTTCCATCAATATCTCAAAGAATCCTGTTATGCATTCCAAGACCAAGCACATTCCCATCAAATATCACTTCTTACGTGAACAAGTGCTTGAACAAAAGGTGAAATTGAAATATGTTCCCTCCAAAGAACAAGTTGCTGATATATTTACCAAACCTCTACCCAGGGAAGCGTTCGAATATCTCAGACAGAAACTGGGAGTAGTCTCTGCCATGCAGAAGAGCAGATCTACTTAAAAACATAAGATTAAATTGGTTGTGAAGTGTTGTTGGGCCTCTCTGAATGCACGGGTCATATGAAAAGGATGCATTGTTGCCATTTATAAGTCATCTTGTTATATTATGACGATGCAGCATGATCTCAGGGGGAGCATGGTATTGTCAACTCTTTGCCATTGATGTCAAAGGGAGAGGAAACGCAAAACGCAACAAAGGACTTCTATAAGACAATCAGAGGAAGAGTATTGCCATCAATGCCAAAGGGGGAGATTGTTGGAAATATTGTCATTGATGGCAAAGGATGTGGCAAAGGAATTGGCATCTAAATGTAGCAGAGAGGAACAGAGCAAGAGTGCAACTACAGTTTGAGCTACAGAGAGCAGTATCAGTCAAGGAGTAGGGACAAGCAGTGAATTGAAAGTTGTCCAGAGACAGTATAGGAAGCAGGGACAAGCAGTTAATTGAAAGTTGTCCAGAGACAGTATAGGAAGAAAAAGGCCATCAAACAGAAAAAGGTTCTACATTTTCTGTGAATTATATGTATATTCTTCAGAAGGAAGGATAGTAGAGTCCCTGTGGACAACTATGAATCATTGTCCGTAAACTTCATAAACCCTGTGGCAAGGATTTGAAATTAAATATTTAGTGTATAAATTGAAGGAATTAATGATTGCAAAGATATGATGATTGTAGCGAAGATTATAATCGTGATGGACCATAGTACAGTGATCAGCTTGCGAAATCAAGAACTTGAATGTGCAGTTAGAAGCGGAACTGTGACAGGATAGAACTCCGAACATGCAATGGAAGGTTGATATTTTATTTATATCATAGCAGAATTAAAGACAGAGTGACGGAACTCTGCGTGGAAGAGCGGAACCATGACCGAGTGAACAATGAAGGTGGTTTATGTTTTTCATCGCACCACCCGTGCGGAGTGAGCGGTATTTGAGGAATTGGGAGCGATTCCATAAATTATTCGACACGTGGCAAGGAGACCCATGGAAAATTGCTTGTCACTGTGCGCCATCATGCGTTATAGTTCGACCCAGGACGCCCAACGATATTGTTGTGCACCGTTGATCTGGAGGGAAGCCATCGGCCGGTGGTCGCATGAGGAAGGTGCATGAAGAATAACCAAAGTACGGTGGGCCATCGCACGTTAACGTTCGGCATCGGAGGTCGAGCGATATGCATATATGTCGTTGATTTGGAAGCTTTCTATCGAACGGTGATCGGATGCTGGACTTGCACGAAGTTTACCTATGGTACCATGCGCGTATTTGATTGGCTATTGACTATATATGTGGGCCCGGAGTCAAAGGTTTATCATAAGGTTAATTAGCGTTGGATATTTATATTAAAGTGCGAAGGGTTGTAACTTTAATCCTAAAGTTCAGTTCAAAGTTGTAAAAATATTTATTTATAAATTTCTTCAAATTGATAAATAAATTAAAAGAAATCAAAGAGGCACGTAGGGTAAACTAAAGGAAATACTGTCAATGGAATACCATTAGCGGTTGAATGGTTTTTACTCACGGTATTGATAAAGGTTAAACTATTTAAGGCAAAGAGGATGATAGTATCATGCGTGCATGCGTAAGGGTGGTGAAAGAAAAATTTCTCTAAGGAATATCTACATGGATGAACTCTGTTCTTAATTGATAAATATGAATCTATGATGCACCCATGGATGTAATGATTTGACGATGATAAATCTCTGGTTTTGATCAACTGACGAAATCATGAAGAACTGGTGCGAGTGTTCTGAATGAATAAATTTGGTGGCTTGCAAGGTATGTCGTGTGGAAACTGGTGGATCTAGTATGAAAATTGATGAAACGTGGTCTGCATTAGATCTGAGGGTCGAAGCCTTCAGTGAGGGGGTTGTAGCTCCCTTCCAGGAAAGGTTGGAAAATGAGAACAGGGGGTTGTAGCTCCCTTCCAGGAGAGGTTGGTAAACGAGAGAAGGTTGTATCCTTCTGCAGGTGGGTGTCTGCGTGCTGGTATGAGTCTGCACCAGCATAAAATTGTAAGAAGTTTTCTCTATAATAAATATTGAAGACTGAGATAACAGCAGTGGTGGTTTTCTCCTGAATTGGGTTTCCACCTTAAATCCTGGTGTTCATATGTGTTGCTTATGTTTGATGGTTTGTTCTGTTGTTTCTGTTCATGCTTACTACTTATCTGTTGAATGAATGATGCAATGATCTAAGTAAAGACATAATAAGATCTATGGACATACAAGTTGGATGCAGTAATGTAACATATGGTTTTAAAAGAAAGGAAAACTAAAAAATTTCAGTCAGCTCTAAATACTGATTCACCCCCCCCTCTCAGTATTTTTCCCAACAACAGTATAGTTTTTTCTGGATGTGATCGGAGGTCCTACTGACGCATGAGATTCCACTTTTCTTATGATTTCGTCTATAAAGGTTGATCTTCCAAGGGTCACCGGCCCCTTGGGTTTGGTGGATTTGGGAGGTAGATTTTAATCTATTCCTAATTTTTTCTTCATAGTCATTCATAAAAAAAACATCTACTTCTATCTACTCTATGTGCATTTGATGGAAAACGAGCTTTGAGCAAGTGTTTACTTGCGGTTACGAAGGAAACTCTGTCTTTTTCATTGAAATCAATAATAACGATACAAAATCACCACAATGTAATTACTCTGTCTCAAGAATACTTGTCATAATATAAATTACAGCTTATGGGTTAAAAAGTAGCTTTCTATTTCACTTATTGGCTTTTTATAATCTAAAAGGAAAACACACGGATTAGAGCGAGTCCTCAGGATCAGGAGAACTTGAGGATTTCGCAATTGTCGATCATATTGTTTTATAAAAAAAACTCTATCCTCCGCGTCTTCTGTGGGCCTGTATGAGCAAGACATGGTCTTCTTTTCATTTCTTGGCCACTGTTGTCCCATCGTTTGAACAACAATTGTACCATTCAATTTCCTACACACAAAAAGAAAGCAGAAGTTAGTTTTCCTGCCAAAATCGCACAATTTGTGGATGGTTGGTATTTTTCATTTTTCATTATCTTTTCTTCTAGATTTATTCCAAAAATGGAGATAAGTACATAAAAGTCAATGATAAATCAAACTAATATGAAGATAAAACATACATTTTTCATGGCCCAACAATCAAGACCTTCAATCTAGTTTCATCCATCCAAGCTGCGTGGAGTTATTAAATATTCATGATAGTAAATATAGATCCATTTATGGCTGCGCCGATACTATGTCTACTATTGACATGGATCTTTGTGTATTTCCCTAATGGGTCATCGAGTTATGCTTACTCTAATTATGGGAATGTCTACCTCAATGACATTTATCTGAAAGCATGATATGGTAATCCTTGATTTCTTGTTTGAGGTCCTTGTTGGGCCACTAGTTTGTCATTATTATTATCATATACCCATTTCATCCATTTCTACCATTATTTATCACATCATTTATCATGGTTTATCATACAATTCCATTTTATAATTATTTATGCTCTTATGGATAAATATTATTTCTTATCCTTTATTTTTAATAAATAGATGATTATTATGCATGATTTTATCAATGATGGTTTATTAATAAATTTATTGTAACATCACTCACCATTTTAGCCTCTAATATATTCTCCAGATTGCAGATTGGATCTTCAACTCATCATTAAATATTGCAACTCAGAAATTCGTTGGAATAAGAAGTGACAATTTTGCGTTGGATGTTTTGGGAAAATGGAGAAGAATCTAGAAAATCTTAAACATGGGTTTTGTCCAGAACAGATCAAATTAACTTTCTTAAAGAGAAATTTTCTCAAATTCGGTTCGTATTAAGATAACCGAAGGTTCTCTGAAGATGATTTTCCCAGATTCGCTGTTGCGACCGGTTTCCAAATTATCTCAGTTGCAATACGAAATTCGACCTGTTCCTATTGAATGATTGATGGAAATATATTTTCTTGTTGATCAAGTTGTTGGGAACAATCCAATTTTGTTATGAGGTATTTCATTTATTATTTACTCTTCACCCTTTCTGATTATAAAAGGAAACGACTGTAGGAAGAAAGGGGAATCTCTGTTATTTTCCAAATTGTAAGCTTAATTGCAGACTGCGTCGTTGGAGAACGCAATTTATTGTAATGCTACTCAAGTTCGATGATTAATATTTAATTGAAGTTGTTTTTCTCTCACATTGTCTGAAGTAAATTAGCAGTGCTCACTGGCGGCTAAGGGCCCAACCTCTGGTGGAGTCTACTACTTGTTTGTATTATGCTTCTTATATTTCTAGCGTTTAATTGGTTTGATAATTTCCTGTTTCTGTGAGTTTATTTATTTCATTAGCTGTTCATTATTTCCTGTTATTGAGAGAATATATTCTACTTGTAATTTGTACTTCTCTCAATTCATTACAGCGTGAGTTATTTAGACAGTGCATTGCATTGATTTGATTATTTGTATTGCTATCATTTCATTTAGTTACATTCATTGTAGATTAATTTACTTAGATGATTATTCGGATTGATTTAAATCCACTGTTAAGAGTTTGGTTATTGCTATTGAACTCTCAGATTGATATCATCTTCATTTGGATTTCTTTGTAGAGATTGAGTATGATTTGGATTGAATCAGCTAAGAAGAGATGAGTTATCGCTACTGTGCTCTTGGTTGATGCTATTGTTAATTAAAATTGCTTATGTGAGATTTAATTATGATTTTAGTAGAGGTTTGAGTCTTGAATCTTAGATGTATTATTTCCTTTAAAAGTTACAGCTTGATATTTATGATTGCATTTATATTCAACGATTGCTTTTATCATTACTCTCTAGGGTTATAGCTTGCACATATTGTGTACACTCTTGAAACAAAAAGACTTACCCTGATTTATAATTAATGTGAGGTGATTAGGAGTTTTAAAAGACACCTTTTAGCACCCAACATTTTGGCACTGTTTCCAGGGAGAGTGTTGCCATTTCACAGAGATTGATGTAGGTGTTTGATGTTTGTCTGCTGTGAAAGAATTGGGTATTAAAAATAGAAGGTAAGAACCTGTGTAACGAGCAAGTAAAGTGATTGCTTCTCCGTTTTATTTTCAGCAGAATTGCGTAGGAATTGAAGTAGGAATTTTAGAGGTAGAATTTTTTGAAAAAAAATCTTGTAATTCCACTCGAGTGGTGATGTAAGCACCACCCATTTCACTAACCAATTGACAGGAACATTTGAAGGAGAATCCTCAAAGAAACACATGAAGAACATCTTCTATTATGGTAAGAAAAGGCTCACATTGCAACTTTTGAATTCCCTATCAAAGATCTAGGAGGTGTGACACAAATGCACATAATTCCCCCATCGTCTCTACCAAATTTTCATGGTTTGAAAAATGAAGATCCAGATACATTCTTATTTCAGTTTGAAATACTTTGTAGAGGATATGATTATTGTACTAATGATCGAAGGTTGAAACTGTTTCCTCTTACTCTAAAAGGAGCAGCTCTTCGATGGTTCATGAACCTTGGTGGGAACTGCATCCAAAGATGGGAGGACATGAATAACATATTCTTGAAGAAGTACCAAGACTACTGCAAATCCAATGAAAATATTTTCGGTATGATACAAGGGGAAGATGAAAGCTTAGAGGACTATGTAAAGCGATTTCAATATAACCTTCAAAAATCAAAGCATAAGCATTTGGAAAAAAATATCTTGAAAACACTCCTTCTTAAAGGAATCAAAGATGAATTTTTAGAACTCTTAAATCTGAAAGGAAAAGGTGATGTTTTTCAGTTATCATATGATTATGTTTGTGAATTGTGCTTAAGGTATTCAAGAGGAATTTCCAAGGCTGGTAATAATTCTAGAGAAGTTTCTTCTTTATTTTCCAAATCTACTACAAGAAGAGGAGACATAAGAGCTGAAATCAATGTTTTATTTGAAAATTTTAAATATGATTTTATTAGCTCTCTAAATTCACAATTGGATGTTTTACAGGTTCAGAAAAATCAAGAAATTGAAGAAGTGTTTTTCCCTCATTACCAAAAGGAGCATCCCATAGATATTTGTTCTTCCTTATCTAGGATGGAAGTAGCATATCAAAGAGATGGGGAAGCTACAAAAAGGTCAAAACCATGGAAATCGTGGCCTACAGGTATGGTTCAAAACACTTCCTCTCCATTCTCTTACTTGCATAATCCATTATGGAATACTCATATGGTAGGGCAGCCATGCCAATCTCAATATAACCACCACCAATCTTGTCTACAAGTTTGGCATGGTTCATCTTATGATTGCATGACTACTCTCCCTCATCTTGTAGCACAAACACATCTTCCAGCTCTTCCAAAACATCTTGCTTACCTATCAAAATCATCCATTCAACCAATCAACTACATCATCAAAATGCTCTATTCCCTACACAATTTCCTGCTCAACTCATTCCACACCCTCACCATAATAAACCAGTACAACATGCTTACAGTGTTGAACTGAAAAATTTACCCACCCTTCCCACCCATTCTATCTCACGTGCACCATTGGAGAAAACGTATACTGAGATTCAGAGTGTATCAAATCCAAAGATTGTAGAGGTTATGAAAGAAAATGAGGTTTCTTCTAGCCTGCATCAACAAGCCGTTTTAAACACTCAAGAACTTCATGATATTATGGGAAATCAAGAAATTAAGGGATACATTGAAGATTGGTTTCACTCCATTTTTTTGCGGCATCACTCCATACTTCAACAATTTTTGGCACCATCTTTTCAAGGGAAGTTGGCTTCTCATACCCTACTATTTATTAACTTGCATTTTTCAAATTTGGGTATGTACATACTGGAGGCATTATTTCGAAAATGGCTCCACTGGAAGTACACTTATACGTAAGCATATTCAATTCTAAAAAAAAAGTAGGTTAGTGTAGAAAATAAATAAATAAGTACATTTTTATTATTATGCAAAAATAATTGTTTTTGTTGCAACACACTGTGGAAATCAACATTGGTGATAAATATTTTAATTTATTTGTGTATGTATATGTATTATATTGAAAATAACAGTTCTACAAACACTTATATTCATTTTTATTACCAATATGGAAAAATTGCTTGACTATCATATTTTTTGGTTTGCGGGCTTAATGAAATTTCTGAAAGAAGAGTTGGGATAGAAAGTTTTTGGAGGCCTAAATGACTATTTTTAAAACCTATTTCTATCATAAGTAGCCATTTATGTATACTTTCCAACCCAATTTGAATCACTCCATTTGGATTTGAAACGAAAACGTTATAACCAAAATATTGACAGTGCGTCTACTAGGCAGCTCATGAACAGAGTTGGGACAACAAGTTTTTGGAGGCCTAAATGACTATATTTTTAAAACTTGTTTCTATGGTATATTCCTATATGAATCTAGTTTACAAAGAAATTTTAATCACTCGATTTTGATATCGTATGAGGAAAATATGACCCAAATACTGATTGTTTATCCTAAATCAGCACTCTTACAACTCTGTTTTTCCAGCTGTTCATTAACGCATTTAACCCATCAATTCTTCTTGTATTCAAAACATGTTTCTATCGGAGATAAGTAAATGAATCTAGTTTCATTTCCAATTTGAATCAGCATAATCCATCATCAAATAAAAAATTTATGTTTGAAATATCAACTGTTGTTCTGAGTTGGAAAATCGAAAATGACTTTATTATGCAGGTTGTTCTAAGCAGATTTAACATACCATTACATGGAATTTTTAAAACATGTTTCTATTGGAGACATCTCCATGAATTCAATTTCATTTGGATTTGGAATCACTCAAATCAGACGAAAAACAAAGAAGTTATGATTAAAACACTGCAGGTTAGCATGATTGGCCACTGCTCTCCCGCAGGTAATAAATTAATTTTGTCCGTGAATTTGTTTTACAAATAACTACTTGTTAGTTTTTTTCCATAGTTCTTGGATTAGGGGAGTTCTATCACCTCTCTTTCTCCATGTTTTAATGTTTTATTGCAAGTAGATACTCGTTTTTTTTGCAGGCCTTAGGAGAATAAAGAAGGTCAATTTATGGACGAGTGATTCTTGAAAGAAATTTTAATGAAACAAGGGCATTTCATTCAATTCATTACCTAACGGATTCATAACAGAAAAAAATGAAGAATTGATTCCCATTCGAAGATTCATGCCACTGCTTCCAGAACATTTTTCCAGGAGATCATTTCTTTTTCCATTGATAGATTGATATTCCCTTCGGAAATAACATCATAACTGTTGTAACTTAATTTATTTATTTATATCCTGTTTTTAAATAAAGTGTTGTTTCTTTTATGATTTCTCTTATGTTTTTTGTTTCAGGGGTTGCTTCCTTCAAATTGTAGTTTCCGCTCCATTGGCGATTGAACAATGAGGACCCCACCATGCAAGTTTCAGTTACAGAAGGAAATTCTTCGGCAGCACCAATTCTGTAAAAAATTATTTTTTCTTTAGATCTATACATACAATCATTTTTTCTCTATTTTTTCTATTGTTCTTCTTTCTATATCATCGCTCTTCTGTTGTTTAGAGAAGGAGGGATGATTGTTTTTTTTCTCTCTATATTTCTCTTGTTGTTCCTTACAGGGAACAACTGCTATTCCCTACAGGGAACAACAATTTTTGCATGCATTTGCTTTGTTGTTCCTTACAGGGAACAGCTGTTGTTCCCTAAAAAGAACAACAATTTCTGCGTCCATTTTGCTTTGTTGTTCATTACAGGGAACAGCTGTTGTTCCCTATAGGGAACAACGATTTATGCATGCATTTTTCTTTGTTGTTCCTTACAGGGAACAATTGTTGTTCCCTACAGGGAACATCAATTTTTGCGTGCATTTTGCTTGATGTTCCTTACAGGGAACAGTTGTTGTTCCCTACATGGAACAACAATTTCTACATGCATTTTTCTTTGTTGTTCCTTACAGGGAATAACTGTTGTTCCCTACAGGGAACAACAATTTCTGCATGCATTTTTCTTTGTTGTTCTCTACAGGGAACAACTGTTGTTCCTTACAGTGTAGGGAACAATAATTTTTGTGTGTATTTCGCTTTGTTGTTCCCTACAGGGAACAACAATTTTCGTATAAATTTTGTTTTGTTGTTCCCTACAGGGAACAGCTGCTGTTCCCTCTAAGGAACAACAATTTTGGCGTGTACTTTTTCTTGCTGTTCCCTACAGGGAACAACAATTTTTGTGTGTAGCTTGCTTTGTTGTTCCTTACAGGGAACAATTGTTGTTCCCTATAAAGAACAACAATTTTTGCATGCGTTTTTTCTTGCTGTTCCCTACAGGGAACAACAATTTTTGTGTGTACCTTGCTTTGTTGTTCCTTGCATGGAACAACTGTTGTTCCCTATAAGGAATAACAATTTCTACATGCATTTTGCTTTGCAGTTCCCTATAGGGAACAACTGCTGTTCCTTACAGGGAAAAACAATTTTTGTTTTTATTTCGCTTTGTTGTTCCCTACAGGGAACAACAATTTTCGTGTAAATTTTGTTTTGTTGTTCCCTACAGGGAACAACTAATGTTCCCTACAGGGAACAACTAATGTTCCCTATAAGGAAAAACAATTTTTGCATGCGTTTTCTCTTGTTGTTCACTATAAGGAACAACACATTTTTTGCATTTTTTTTTTTTGGTTCCTTACAAGGAACAGTTGTTGTTCCCTTTAAGGAACATCACTTTTTGTGTGGTTTTTTTTTCTCTCTTTTGCTATTCCTTTCAAAGAACAACACTCTCTTTTGTTTTTTCTTGCATATTTTTTGTGTGTTTTGAATAGTACCCTTGTTATATATTTTCCCAAACACTAGCTCATTTTCAGCCCCATTTTTTTGATTCCCTTTCATGACATGAAATACAATACTTCTATGAGGACAAGAATTATGGATTCTATTGAAGCAGGATAATATCATTAACATTATGATCTTTAACAGGACAGCTTCTGGATGAGAGATTATTTTTAAGAAAAGGGACACAATTATTTATATACTACTTTACTGCATCGTTTTTTGATGTACATGATACTGATTGATCATCTTAATACCATGTTGGTTCCACCCTTCCTGGTTATAATCTTCTCTGTCTGTAATAAATGAGATTATGGGTATATTTTTTTTCTATTGACATGTTCAACTTATTCCAACATCCCTACTCTTAAGGAGTACTGAGCCTCTCTCTTTTTATCATAAAACTATGTGATCATAGTAAAATTTTGTTTGCAGATGGAGGATAGGGGGTCTCATTACTAGCCAACCTAACATGTTCATAAGACTATAATGAAGTAACATTCCCATTATGGCCACCACACCAGGGTTACGATCCATTGGATAGCCAAAATACCCTTGGAACAGGAGGTCTCATCATGAGCTGGCCTGATCACTTTTGCTACATCCCAGTGAATGGAAATGTGGTTATCTGGTTACCACACCAGCACACTGATCTCTTCTGTAGAACAGCACTGGAACTCTCCATTTATAAATTGAGGATCCTGGATCATGCGGGTTAAAAAGAAACCCTGTCGAGGCTATGGACGCCTGCTGGAAGCAGAGGCTCTGCTTATGGTATTAAAGTTATATCTTATCATCAATTATTACTATAATACCATTTTCTTATTATTTTTTTATCGGAGAAGTTATTTCCTTAATTTTTCCCTGTTTTGAACCTTTACGCATGAGAAATTGTTTTCCGATCAATCGCATCATTTTCGGCTAGAATACTGTCAGAAAAGCATCTTTTGGCATATTGTTGTCCTTTTCTTTTTCATAACTTATCATCAATCCAAAGTGTCCTATCTCTTATTCATAACTATCTTTACACACTCTGCTCTCATTATAACCATACCTCTTTCCGTCCTATCATTGATATGTGTACTCCGCTTCATTTAATGTCGTATTGATCATTCCCTTGCCTTGTCGTTAACACAACACCTTTCATATGCTTTATGGTCATGGAATCCCTTTTCCAATTGGAGGGGGGAATGTATGCATTATGGGATAACATGCAATATAATTAATGAACTCTGCCATAACTTGATGATTTGAAAAAATATTAGTACTGCATTTATACAAAAAAATTTCTGATTAGAATTTTTGCATACATCTTATCTGTTGCTATTCAAAACTAAGATTGTGGATTCAAGAAATTTTCATGCAAAATAGTGACTTGTGACAGGAGAACAACAAGTATGGAGAGGAATTCTATTCGCAGCCAGGCCACACTATTGCCCCTAACGACAGAGGCTCACGCAACTCGCGAATGCGCAGAATTGTCCAGACATGATGTGCTTGCATGGCTTCCACATTTTGCATCACTTTTAGTATCCACTCAGCCTACATCTGCTTCAACACATGCCAGTCCATACATGTCATTCCACATTTTTTTTGGAGGTAAAACTTGAGGTAAAATAGCATACTTTTCTGATTTATTACGAATTTAGGAGAATTTCATGCAAAATCCATTGAGCATTATTTGTCATCATTCATTCCACATATTTACCACTTCCCATTCTTTAGAGACAAAATCTTGCAGTTTGGGGGAGTGTTCCTTTCATTTATTTATTTATTATGACCATCTTATTCATTCTCCACACCTCCCTTATTCCATGTTTTACACCAAGCATAGATTTCAACAGATTGTAGCAACCACCTCTATTTGTTTTCTAGCATTGCATGAGGGCATGCTAATTCTTCCGTTTGGGGGAGGCATTGCTACACATGATGGATTTTTTCTACTTTCTTTCTCATTTAAGGCATACAATTTCATTTTTATACAATGCATAAATTGATTTGCATATATATTTAAAACTATGAACTAAATTCTTGTGATTTCTGGATAACAAAGAGGTATCATTAAAATACACAAACCCAGATAATTTCACGCTAATATAGTTCATAAACTTTTGAAAATCATGCACTATCACCTACAGCCATTTTTTTTATATCTCACGATCCGTGCATCAAAACATCTGATTTTTGGATCATAAAAGCATTAATATAGTAGAAATCTAGTTTTTGAGAAAATGGTTAATGAAGTTTGTTGTTACTTATATCATATTTTGCTGCAACTTCATATACATATAGTTGAACATCAAATACAAAAATTGTTACACCTTCATCAAGATTGCTAAAATTGAATATTCATTATTTGAGGAAGAATTCATTAATTCCATCCATTTCATGAGTTGGGATGAACAATTTTTTATTATTGCTTGGTTAATAACGAGGTTTTGGGTTGCATGAGGACATGCAATATATTCAGTTTGGGGGTATGTTGGTCCACTAGTTTGTCGTTATTATTATCACATTTTAACACCCATTTCATCCATTTCTACCATTCTTTATCACGTCATTTATCGTGGTTTATCATGTAATTCCATTTTATAATTATTTATGCTCTTATGGATAAATATTATTTCTTCTTCTTTATTTTTAATAAATAGATGATTATTATGCATGATTTTATCAATGATGGTTTATTAATAAATTTATTGTAACATCACTCACCATTTTAGCGTCTAATATATTCTCCAGATTGCAGATTTGATCTTCAGCTCATCATTAAATATTGCAACTCAGAAATTCGTTGGAATAAGAAGTGACAATTTTGCGTTGGATGTTTTGGGAAAATGGAGAAGAATATAGAAAATCTGAAACATGGGTTTTGTCCAGAACGGATCAAATTAACTTTCTCAAAGAGAAGTTTGCCCAAATTCGGTTCATATTAAGAGAACCGAAGGTTCTCTGAAGATGATTTTCCCAGATTCGCTGTTGCGACTGGTTTCCAAATTATCTCAGTTGCAATACCAAATTCGACCTGTTCTTATTGAATGATTGATGGAAATATATTTTCTTGTTGATCAAGTTGTTGGGAACAATCCAATTTTGTTATGAGGGATTGCATTTACTATTTACTCTTCACCCTTTCTGATTATAAAAGGAAACGATTGTAGGAATAAAGAGGAATCTCTGTTATTTTCCAAATTGTAAGCTTAATTGCAGACTGTGTTGTTGGAGAACGCAATTTATTGTAATGCTACTCAAGTTCGATGATTAATATTTAATTGAATTTGATGTTCTCTCACATTGTCTGAAGTAACTTAGCAGTGCTCACTGGCGGCTAAGGGCCCGACCTCTGGTGGAGTCTACTGCTTCTTTGTATTATGCTTCTGATATTTCTAGTGTTTAATTGGTTTGATAATTTTCTGTTTCCGTGAGTTTATTTATTTCATTAGCTGTTCATTATTTCCTGTTATTGAGATAATATATTATGTTTGTAATTTGTACTGCTCTCAATTGATTATAGCGTGAGTTATTTAGACAACGCATTGCATTGATTTGATTATTTGTATTGCTATCATTTGATTCAGTTACATTCATTGCAGATTAATTTACTTAGATGATTATTCGGATTGATTTAAATCAGCTGTTAAGAGTTTGGTTATTACTATTGAACTCTCAGATTGATATCATCTTCTTTTGGATTGCTTTGTAGGGATTGAGTATGATTTGGATTGAATCAACTAAGAAGAGATGAGTTATCGCTACTCTGCTCTCAGATGATGCTATTGTGAATTAAAATTTCTTATGTGAGATTTAATTATGATTTTAGCAGAGTTTTGAGTCTTGAATCTTAGATGTATTATTTCATTTAAAAGTTACAGCTTGAGATTTATAATTGCATTTATATTCAACGATTGGTATTATCATTACTCTCTAGGGTTATAGCTTGCACATATTGTGTACACTCTTGAAACAAAAAGACTTACCTGGGTTGATAATTAATGTAAGGCGATTAGGAGTTTTAAAAGACACCTTTTAGCACCCAACAGTCCTCAACCAATTGGTCTCTAATCTGAACCTTAGACATGATAAAGCGCTTTAGTAATCAAAAATATTTGATGGATTTGCACTTTACGAGGCAATCTGTTACACTAGAATTTGTCACCATGATTATCGATTCAGATATCTTTCCATCCGATGGAATGTCTCAAATGAATCCCATATGAATATTGAAGTAAAATAATATTAGGGACAAAAGAAATTTTGGGTTTTCACTGATTTAAAACCCTTTTTGAGTATCTGTGCGGTTTTCTTGAACAAAACCTTCGCATGTGCAATTTCTTCCATTGTTAACTACACAGTTTATCCCACTATAAACTGCACAGATCTGTTCACGTAGGTAAAAATAAAAAAGTAAGTTCTAGAAGCTTTGGTTGAGGAATCTTATCTAAATTAGAAACGTAGAACCGCTACATACTTGCGCCTCATCCCTGCTATATGGAACTAATCTCATTTTTCTTAAGGACCATATCCCTTGAGAAGAGGAACTAGAAACCTCCTCGTCCTTCTAATCAATTCAACATAGGAATAAAGGAATGGGGTTGGGGTTTTGTAAACTCATACTGTTGGTTTTGGGTTTGAAGAGCTCGTGAACAAGGGAAGAAAAGGAGACCATTTGAAGAGGCGTGTGACATCAAGGCAACCAGGTTGTAGGCTTGTTTCCCCTTTTGATTTTAATACAAATGAATTGTTCTTTCCTAATTGCGTTTTTTTTTATGTTATTTTTAGGATTCCTTGATCACTCATGTGGTTTATAATTGGTTATTGATTCATTTATATGTTTTATGCTATATTAAGGATTTATTTTACATTTTCTTTCATATGCGAGATTCTTTGATCCCTTTGAATGTTTTTGTCTATGTAGATCTCTTTTGGAGTATCATGGCAAAGGTGTGGAAAGAATTCAGAAAGCCTCTAAGGCATTGAGGGAAAGTTGGTTGTGGAAAGCGTTGAAAGGAATTCTACAAGCACATCGTTGATAGGTAAGTGATCCTTCACATACTACATGTTTCATGTTTTAGTTATAGGCTAAGGAAAGAGTTATTGTTTTGTCTGTTTATTTCTAGTTATCTGTTAGGATTATAGGGAGATCGCTCTTGTCGAAAAGAGGTATTTATCCGTGTAACATTGCTTCATTATGATCAATGTCCATTTTTTAACCATCCACAAAAGAAGAAAATAATTAAATGAAAAAAGGAAATTTAATGAAATATTGTTATATTGTTAAAAAAATTTTACAAAAACTCAATGTTGCAGTAGCGACAACTCATTGTTACAGTGGCGGGTGGCAACAACTCACTATTACAATGGCGAAAATTCGTTGTAACAATGAATTGTCATCGCCGTAACAGTGAATTGCAGCCACTGCAACACTGAGTTCCGCTAATAAGATAATAGGACAAACTAACTAAACTAATATTTAGAAACAAACACAACATGTATATTTAGAATGATGAGTATATTTTGAAAATATGAAAAAATATAACAGTGAGTTGCCAATAACAATAAGTAACATAACAACACCACTATCACTTTATCAATAAAGCAAAGCTAAAAAAATAACCACCTCGTTTTTTTCATTCTAAGCTTGATGATAATTATATTGGTAAAGTAGAATATAGTGAAAATGACCTTCCTTGTTTAGAAGGACGAATTTAAGAAAAATTATGTTTTACAACAATGACTTTAAGGGAGTTTATATTTAAAGAAGTTATTTTTTAAAACAATGATATTTTTAGTATATGTGAAAAAAAAAATGTTAATTAATGAATTTTAATGAATATAATAGTTAAGAATATGCATTTCAAGTCATAGGTTCAAATCTAGAATATAGTAAAGTATATACACTCCATATATTTCAATAATCAAATTGAGTGAGTCTCTTATCTTACATACAACAGATTCTTATACACCAATTTGATACGTAGTTTAGCCATAACCTTAAAACTTATTACTGAAGATAACTAAGATTTCTAGTTAGGATATGAAAGTTGTATTGATGAAGTCAATAAATTTACAACATTAATTTTTTCTTACATAAAGCTACAACTAACTATTTTTTCATGCACATACTATTTGAAAACAATTTCTTTCGAACCTACAACCAACTAATTTTACATACACATACTATGTGAAAACAAACTATCCATTTTTGCATGCATGTACAAGATATTAACATAAAACTAAAACTTTTGAGTTTTATTATAATTTTATTTCCTAAAAATTTAAAATTCAATGAAATTATATATTGAAATAAAATGATCACTATATATAAAAGTAATGGGAGATGTTATTTGGATCTATTTCGAGTGGTTATGAGAAATAACTGGGGATGTTTTCCAATGAATTTTAATGAGGTTGAGTAACATGTTAAGATTTGATGTAATGAGTTTAAGCCTTGTCATTGCAAATGAATAATTATTCTAAAACTTAAATATAAAATATAAAAAATAATTTCTCAGAAAAATTAAAAATACTCACACATAATATTGGAAAAAAGTCTAAATTTTCAATACATATCAAATGAGAACATATCAAAATATATAGATAGAAAATTTTACTAAATATAAAAATATCTTTTGCACAAAAACTAAAAATACTCATACATAATATTAGAAAAAATTCTAAACTCTAAACACATATCAAATGAGAAATGCAGAGGAAAATTTCAAAGGTTTTTTACATCATAAACAAATAAGAATAAACATCACATGATGTCGGGATTCTACTAGAAAGCAAATCCTAGCATATAAAAATTCACTGCTTCACTCAATATGAAAATGCTCAATTTTTCTTCAAATAAAACCATAAAAACATTCAGCTTAAAATTCACATGAAGGAGAAAGAGCCATTCAAATCAACTACAGATATAAAATATAAAAATTCTCTGGCAAAATAGTACATTGGGCGGCCTCTTAGCTTTTGGCCCTTCAAACCATTTCTTACTCTTATTGTACTCCTCACAACACTTAGTTGTTTCTCTTCCTCACAAAACACTCCTATTTATACATAAATAATGTATTTATTTCACCCCACAAATTTCTCCACCCAATCCTCAACTAAATCTAATTTAGATTCATTTTAGGTGTGGACTCAACAAAGTCCCGTATATAGAATTCCTACTCCCTAATTTAGCTACCTAACCCATATCATTTTAATTATTAAAAGAATATATACATTAATCCTCACCTTTACATTTTTCTCTCTTAAATTATGAAAATGAATAAAATAATTAAAAAGTCTCACCCCCTATTTCACATAATTAATTAATAAAAATTGAGCTTGATGCTCCTGCATCAGACTCCCAAGGTTGAAATTAATCATGATTGCCTGATCATGTGTTCGGATCTTTGTCTGCCCGGATCCCATATCTTGTGCTGCAACTTTCCATTTGTTGTTGCTTCTGTCTGTTGTTCTTCTCCAGGTCTCCACACTTTATGTTGCATCACCCCACTGGCTGTGCTTTCACAGTCTTCTGTTGTTTTTCTCTTGCTGCTTCGTCTGTGTTTTACTGCTGTTGGCTTCTTCCGGGATACTTTCATCATGATCCGCCTTATCAGTTCAATTTCTCTATCCAATAGATTTTCTCCAGCATTTGCAATAAAACCTGTACTCACAAAACAATTGTTAAAATAAAAAACATAAGGCCTTAGTGCCTCTTTCTCTTCTAGTAATATTTCAGTGTGCTACTCTGAAATTTCCTCGTCCATCAGCGCATCAGTATGCTGATTTAAATTCTCTATGAGACTATTAGTTAGTCCCTCCTCCACATCATCTGTTTCAAGAATGTCTCCCTGTTCTGCTTCATAATAATGAACTTCTTCGAATTGTTGAATCATTCCTACCTCCTTACTCCCTGTTTCCTGATTATTATTCAGAACAATTTCTTTGTCTTTCTCTTTCAGCAACTCACCCTGAGTATAGATCCTCTGCTTTTCAAACTCTCTTCAATGAAGATCTAACTTTCTATATAACTTAACAATCTCAATTGGAGTAGAACTTGGAAACTTTACACAACTTTCCATACTTTCATTTGTTGTTGACCAATCATCAGATGGTCCTTCTTCTTCTGCTTTAATATTCTGCTGAATATTTTCATGAGACCCCTCTGTCTTCATTTCTTTCTGAGGTCTTTCTATCTCAGCATCATTCTGAACAGATTTCAGATTCAACTCTTATTCTTTAACAAACTTCAAAGTTTGCTCAACACTCTGTGATGTACCTGTAATCACACACCAATCATTAGTCTTAAACACATAAGACCTTGTGGTCCCACTGGATGTTTCAGTCAACATTTCTCTTTGCTTCTCTGAATCCTTCATTTGATTCAGTTCCTCTATAAATTTCTCTTCTGTCTCATCACTACTTCCACTCTTCCGTGGGAAATCTTCCTGAATTGTCCTGGTTACAGCATCACTACATTGTAAACTTTTGTCAGCAATTTCATTAAACAAATACATTTGTTTACCTCCTTGCAATTTTTCTTCGGCATTTCCACTTTGTTCCTGTTCCATAACAACTTCGACTTGCTGTCTTACCCCAAATGAGAATTCATTTGTGATTTATTCCTGTTGTAACAAATCAACACTTTCCTTCTTTGAAAGGAATTCTCTACCAGACTTTACCTCAAGAGTTTCATTCTCCTTTTGTATAGTTCCATCAGACTACTCACCATATTTCGCACATCCTGCAAACATACATAAACTGTGAGAAAAAAATAAGGCTTCATGGCCTCATCTGTTTCTCTTGCCAACATATCTTCAGATGCTTCTGAACTATCCCAATAGTTCATGATATTTTCCTCACTGATCTCTTCACCCAGAATTGCACCATGTTCCGGGCCACAAATGGAAACAGCCATTTTTAACTCAGCCTCTTTGAGTTCTTCACAAATCAACCTTTGCTCGAGCTTCCTCAGCTCTTCCATTAACTGTATGTTTACCTGCTTTTCCCTCTTTGCATGTAGCTTCTGCCACTGCACCTTCTTTCTCATGGTCCAACCATGTGTCTGGTTTTTTACATTTTTCTACAACAACTCCGTTAACAATTCAAGGTGAATTGTTATCTAAGCCTTCTCCCGCTCGTACTCTTCATTTCTCGATTGTTCACATATGCCACTTACCTTGGCATTTTCCTTCTTCTCCCCTTTGCTGTGGTCTTCATCAGATCTTTGGAAATGACTATAAAAAATCATCTTCCCTTTCTTTGTGAACTGCATCTGTTCACGTGTGGACTTCATTTAATCCACTTCTCAGCAATCCTTCACACTTGCCCTTCATCAAAATGCAAGTTCTCCCTCTACGCTTGGCTTCTCTTTGTCTTGGAACCAATCTCTGGCAACCTTCTTGCTGCAAACAACACTTTAGTAATTCATGTGTTACAATAACCAATTCTTTGGGTGTCGAGATTTGCCGATCATATACCCAATTACATTCAGACTTTGGACTTATATTACGACTCTTTGACTTCAGACTTACACCAATTTGTCATCTTGGATGAACATACTCAATCTCAACTCAAACTATCCAAACTTTCATTTGACTCTAACATCTCTTTTCACTTCAATCTTTGCCACAATAACAATGATAGTGGATATTTTGACTTAATTGAAGTTATACAATTCTTCAATAAACATACACCCCTAATACATTTAAGATGTAAATCTTCACCCTCTTTCATACTTTATTCTTATGAAAAATCATCAATTTGCCTTATCATTTCACATGATACTGAAATCTTTACATGATACTGAAGTCTTTAGTCGAATTGCAATTCAGGTTTTCGAAGATTTATTTTAAAGTGAAAATAAATAAACCATTCAATCTTCAATTTTCAAAAATACCTTCCTGAAGTATCATACCTCATGCTCCTGTTAAGGTTATTAATAAACCTTTCTTTCTGCAAACTCAACCCTCTAGTTTCCATTCTTCTGTGCCATCTTTATCACTGTCAATACTTGCATGCTCACAAGTTCGTCATCTTAATATAAACATTTCCCTGCACTTATATACACCATGCAACATCAATTCACATCTCTTTATCTGTGTACAGAGAACAAGCAACTTTTTCAATGAATGATGTACAACTCGTACATTGTTTCATCTTGAATATCCCCTCCTTAAATGTCGTCACATGATGGTAAAACAAAGGTTTACAACATCAAGCAATTATATTTCCAATCACCAATCAAAAGAATTCTTCTTTTCCCACTACAAGCTTTGTCCAAAATAACTTAACCAAAACTGTGAAGAATCCACATTAGGCATAATAAATCATCACACTATGCATAATAAGCCTCCTCAAATAAACATGCATATTTCTCTTATGTTATCTAGGATTAGCACATTTTCATTCATTTTTCCATTCAATTTTACCTCAGCATTTGCAACAGTAAGTCTTCCCTGCTGCCACTTACCTCACCAATCCTCTCTCTAGACTTGGTCTTTGGCAAGCATCGGTTCTCTATTCGCTGGAACCTCTTGAGCATCCTCTCTGCTCCCTCTAGGCCTCAACTCACCTTCAAGATCTTTGTGTGATATTGTTCCATCTCTCATCTGCACTCTATCTCTGTGTGCTATCATCTTTCAGACTCAAAGTTTGATCTCCTTTTAATGCATTCTCTGCAATTATTCCTTCCAACCATGCTCGCAATCATCAAACCATACCACCGTTTGAAAACCATCTCTAACTCCCTTACGCAAGCATCTTACCACAATTGATGTAGGAAAATTAAAATAATCCTACTTTTACACTGCAAAGGCAATAGCTACACAATCTTTGGTGAAGCTTGGTTTACATCAGTGAATAAGATGTAATCAATAGCAAAATGTCCCCTTTTTAATAAGTGCCAAACTTCCTTTCTCAAATGATAGAATCTAATTGTCCCTTGCCCTTTAGTGTGCAGCTCTATATCCATTAAATACCATGATCTTTGTTGCAACACTATTATATAAACTTCATGCAGAAACAAATTAAACTTTTAAGAGAGCATCTGTATATATATGAAAATGGAATTTAAGAATCGATGGTTATCAATATAAATTCTACGGCAAACTTCATTACCCGTGATAAACCTCTATTTGCAAATCGATTGCAATTGTGTTGAATAACTTGGGTCGAATGCAGATTTAATTGTCATTCCTCACGTCCGCATCAGGGTGTTATATATTAAACTCAACAATTTCCAATCGAATCTTAACAACCAGAGACTTTACAGTCAAGTATTACTTACACCTGCACTGTTTATTTACCACATGGCCACTTGGTCTATGTTGCAAACCATTTTTCGTTGAATGCTATCACCACGCCAGTTCTGCTTTATCATTCCAACATTAACATGCCAAAGTCCACAGGTTGTGGTCAAATTATATCGTTCCAAAAGATTTCAATGTTTCAATTGTGATCCACTCAACTTGGTAATGGTTCCACACGAGTGTCGAACACTGATACACATTTCCACAACGCCAGGGATTTAAAGTCTTAGCGAGGTCGTGCTTCCCCGTTGGTGCGATTTCTTACACAGCGATAAACATTTACCAACATACCACCGTGACTTTAACTCCAGTACACAGTTTTACAGGTTCAGTTCTACCTCCAAAGCGTTTTGATTTTATTCATGGCCCTCCGATTACTGAGTAAGGCTTCTTCTTCACGTTATTTTGACACCATTGGTTCACTTGTCACAAGCTCTGAGGTGGACACGAGCTCTAACTCCTTAGTGCACAACCTTCCAAACAATAACCAACACCTTCAGTTTACTCGACTCCTCTAAGTGAAGGGCCAAACAACTCGTGCATGCTCAACTCGATAGCGATCATCTGAACTCACCAAAATCAGCGCCAATCAACTTTCCAGTTTCCTCCCTGATCAGAAGAACCCAGTATATCTACATATTCACAAATCTCCAAGAATGCCATAAATCTCCCCCTCAGCATTGGTAGTCGATATCCAAACTCACTCACAGAAGGGTAGCTGGAATGTGAAGTCACTCAATCATTACGATGCCACCTTCCCTTGGAGTAACTGGCTACGATACATCCGATAAGAACGCAGCAAACAACTTCTGTTTGTGAAATCATGCTCTCCGTCGATTTCTTCAGCAACAGTTCCGCGCAATGCCACCGATGACACCGTTCACAAATCTTTAAAGTGTGGTTTCTTGTACCATGTTGCTAGCGTCCACAGATCAGGCTTGACTGCTCTCCACTTGTTGCTACGACATCCTCCTGCATCAAACCAGCGTTTGCATAGAAGTTACCACCATTCGCATGGTTTGGACAAGGTCGAAACCACTGGTTCTATTGCTAACGCAGGAAGAATCTTCTTTATGCTGACTACATAACGTTGCTCCATGATGAGTTTATTCTTGTGTTCATAGCTTACACATAGCATACATATATAAAATTGCATACTCAGAAAGGAAATTTATAATTTAAAACACGATTACATTAACATTGCATGGGCTAATAATCATTAGCTGCCCCTCTGCAATTACAATCTCTAGATTTACACTCTTTAGGCTCTGATACCAAATGATGCAGGGATTCTGCTAAAAAGTAGATCCTAGCATATAAAATTTCACTGCTTCACTCAATATGAAAATGCTCAATTTTTCTTCAAATAAAACCATAAAAACATTCAGTTTAAAATTCACATGAAGGAGAAAAAGCCATTCAAATCAACTACAGATATAAAATATAAAAATTCTCTGGCCAAATATTACATTGGGCAACCTCTTAGCTCTTGGCCCTTCAAACCATCTCTCACGCTTATTGTACTCCTCACAACACTTAGTTATTCCTCTTCTTCACAAAAACACTCCTATTTATACATAAATAATGTATTTATTTCACCCCACAAATTTCTCCACCCAATCCTCAATTAAATCTAATTTAGATTTATTTTAGGTGTGGACTCAACAAAGTCTCGTACATAGAATTCCTACTCCCTACTTTAGCTACCTAACCCATATCCTTTTAATTATTAAAAGAATATATACATTAATCCTCACTTTTACATTTTTCTCTCCTAAATTATGAAATAAATAAAATAATTAAAAAGTCTCACCCCCTATTTCACACAATTAATTAATAAAAATTGAGCTTGATGCTCCTGCATCATCACACATTTAAATATTGCATTTACCTTATATTATAAAAAGATAAAAATAAAAAACTCTAGTGAGAAAATTTAAAATATTTCATCCATCATACATGATGAAGACAAAAAGAAGAAAGTTTCCCCTTTCTTAAGAGACTTTCACTCTCTTAGAAAAAAAAAAGGTTTACCTAATAATTTAAAACGGTAACAAATGAGTCACAAACAGTGATCGGTGATCAATGAGCGGTGACCAAATGGTGACTAGTGACAAATGAGTTGCCGCAAAGTGACCAGTGAGTTGCTACAATGGCGACCCAACCAAGTGTCATAGCAGCGACTCACTGGTCACTACTGCGACAACTACTTGTCACTCTTGTGACAACTCCATGGAACAACATCTCGAAGAAAAAATAATGCATAATGCATATAAATTGGTAACATTTTCCTTACATTAAAGAAATCCGTAGAAAAATAGTAAAACATCTGAGAGCGAAAATTTATATGAATGCATATAAATTGGTAACATTTTCTTTACATTAAATAAAACAATAGAAAAATAGTAGAAAATGCATATAATTTGTAATTTAGTGATGGTAAATTTACCTTTGCAAATAGTAACCATGCTTCGCTTGGCAGAAGAAAAATGCACTCAGAAATTTCAGCAGCTCTTGTTTCCTCTTCAATTCTGTAAACAACAATGCATGTTTCCTCTTCAATTTTGTAAATCGCTACTCCACGGAATGAAAGCAGGGGAGGCGCTTAATACTCACAACGAAATGAACGCAGGGGAGAAGGGGAATACTCTCGACAGAATGAACGCGGGAGAGGAAGGGAATACTCTCGACGGAATGTACGCAGGGAGGAGCAGAATACTCTTAATGGAACACGAGGGAAAATACTCTCGATGGAATAAACACAGGGGAGGAGGGGTATACTCTCGATGGAATGAAAGCAGGTTGACGGAATGAAATTCCATGAAATTGAAATTTTAATTGAAATGAGGGGAGTTCCGGGAGAAAAAACTCTTAAACTTGAATCGGGGAGTTCTAACTTGCCATGCGCGAAGTGATTTACACTGTTGTGCCACGCGCGGAGGGTCGTGGAGGGATTTACACTGTACTGCAACATTTAATTGCAGTAAATTTGGTTAATGGGCGAATCCAAATTTGAAATTGCAATGGGCCGAAGAATTCAAATTTCTAAGATTCCGTTTACAGAGGGCAGCCCAACATTGATAGATGTCACCTGACACTCTATGTCGCTGTGTAGTAGGTGAGTGACACTTCACAAATCCGTGTGACGTCGTGTCATGCAAACGAATGTTAGCAAACAAAACAGTAAATCTGGGTAATGGACGAATCCAAATTTGAAATCGCAGTCGGCCGAAGAATTCAAATTTCTGAGATTCCATATACAAAGGACAACCCAACATTGATAGATGTCACTTCACACCTCTGTGTCGCTGCGTAGTAGGTGAGTGACAATTCACAAATCCATATGACGTCGTGTCATGCAAACAAATGTTAGCAAACAAAACAGTGAATTTGGTTAATGGGCGAATCCAAATTTGAAATTGCAGTCGGCCAAAGAATTCAAATTTCTGAGATTCCGCATACAAAGGGCAGCAACGTTGATAGATGTCACTTCACACCTCTGTGTGGCTGCGTAGTAAGTGAGTGACACTTCACAAATCCATATGACGTCACACCTCTGTGTCGCTGCGTAGTAGGTGAGTGACAGTTCAGAAATCCATATGACGTCGTGTCATGCAAACAAATGTTAGCAAACAAAACAGTGAATTTGGTTAATGGGCGAATCCAAATTTGAAATTGCAGTCGGCCAAAGAATTCAAATTTCTGAGATTCCGTATACAAAGGGCAACAACATTGATAGATGTCACTTCACACCTCTATGTGGCTGCGTAGTAAGTGAGTGACACTTCACAAATCCGTGTGACGTTGTGTCATGCAAACAAATGTTAGCAAACAAAACAATTAATTTGGTTGATGGGCAAATCCAAATTTAAAATTGTAGTCGAGTGAAGAATTCAAATTTCTGAAATTTCGTATACAGAGGCAGCCCAGCATTAATAGAGATCAATTCACACCTCCATGTGGCTGTAGTAAATGTGTAACACTTCACAAATCTGTGTGACGTACTCTCATGCAAACGAGTGTTAGCCAACAAAACAATAAATTTAGTTAAGGAGCGAATTCAAATTTGAAATTGCAGTCGCACGAAGAATTCAAATTTCCGAGATTCCGTATACAAAAGGCAGCCTAGCATTGATAGATGTCACTTCACACTTCTATATGGCTGCATAGTAGGTGAGTGACACTTCACAAATCCGTGTGACGTCGTGTCATGCAAACGGACGTTAGCAAACAAACGTTAAATACATACGGAAGTTAACTGCCATTGGGATGGAGTGAGACCCTCACCGAAAAGGCATCGCTGGCACTGTATTTCGTTGACACGTTATCCCACTCCAATCTGATATATATTTCAAAAGATAACATTACGTACAATAATTCGACTTTTTGGGGTAAAGCTGTTTGTATTAAGTGCACGATTTGACAAACAAATCGCTTCGTTCATTTTAAGTTCCTTCCATTTCTGCTTACGTTGTTACGTTCAGCTTAAATTCCGACGTGATCTGCTGAGAGGGCTATTCTGGCTGTTCTACAGAGAAAGTCATTATTTACTCTACTGGAATTGAAGTTTAGTGTTTTTGAAGATTTTTCCAGTGGAAGTGGAATTGAATTTGTGTTTGTTTTGAAATATTTATGTCGACCCCCAAGAAACACATTGAAAAGATCAGGAAAGACAAGTTCGGTATTGGGTCTAAGGAAAACCCACTTACAGCCGATTTACATAAAGCAGTGAAACAATTATCCGCTGAATTATACACCAAGGATGTGCATTTTCTTATCGAGCTCATCCAGGTAATTAATGAGTTTCAAATTTTTAGTCATTATTAATCTTTTCTGTTTTTTCCGTTTTCATCGTAAGATTAGTGTTTTTATTTGGGTGCAGAATGCGGAGGATAATGACTATGCACCCGATGTGGAACCTTCGTTGGAATTCATCATTACAACGGAAGATGTGGCTGCCACAGGCTCTCCTGCCACCTTGCTGGTTTTTAACAATGAGATTGGATTTCAGAAACATAATATTGATTCTATATGCGGCGTCGGACGATCCACCAAAATGGATAACAGGGAAGGTGGTTATATAGGAAAAAAAGGTACAAAATATGAGTGTTTCAGTCAATCTGTTCTAGACATCTGCTTTTTTATCCAAATTAGATATCAGTGCAATCATATGATTGTCTGGTTTTTTCCCTCTGTTTTGAAATGAAAATTATTGTTTTCATTTTAGGTATTGGATTTAAGAGCGTTTTCTTGATCACCAGTCAGCCTTGCATTTTCAGCAATGGATATAAGATAAGATTCAACGAAATCCCTCCCCGTGATGTTAATGTTGGATATATTATCCCCGAATGGATAGAAGATAAGCCATGCACTACACAACTCGAAAAAATTTATGGCTGTCGGCTTCCCAATACTGTTATAGTTCTACCCCTACGTCCCGAGAAGGTTGAGGCTGTAAAGAAACAGCTCTCGAGTATTCATCCTGAAGTTCTTTTGTTTATGTGTAAGATAAAGAAGCTCTCAGTCCGTGAGCTGAAACATTCTGATCTTAACAGAACTTATACAATCTCTGTTTTTCGAAAGTCCGGGAGCAATGACATTCAAAAGTCCAGGAGCAATGACAGCGAATCCTTCGTTCTGTATTTGGTAGCAGAAGAAGATCAATTTTCAACGAGACAATGCAGTTATTACATGTGGAGGCAATGGTTTCCAGTGGAAAATGAATATAGGGTTGAACAGAGAAACGATGTTAAAAAATGGGCTGTTACGTTAGCTTTTCCAAGAGAACGAACGCTTTACAGGAGGAAATATGGTAGCCGCGGGTATGTATGCTTTTCTTCCCACAGAAATGGTCACTGGATTTCCATTTATAATACAAGCAGACTTTTTACTGGTTTCATCAAGAGAGAGCATCATTTTTAATAATAAATGGAACCAGGAATCATTCAGTGTATCCCGCTAGCATTTTGTTCAGCATTTCGTACTCTGATAAGTGCTAATTCACCCTTATCTTCAAAAATTTGGGTTTTTGGTTACCTTCCATGTGATACTCCTCCTTATCCACAGCTAGAACAAGTTAGAAATGTCATTCAAGCACAATTGAAAGCGGAGAATGTGATTTTATGCGACGTCAACTTTGGGTGTAAAATTTTATGTAAACCAACAGAAGCTCGGAAAATACTCCCTGCGTTTAAACACATTCTGGAGAGAGCAAGTGAAGATGGTCCACAAAGGGAACAAGAGAACTTTCGTAATGTACAGTACATAGTCCATCCTTCCCTTGATAAAGAAGAGTTTTATAATAGTTTAAAGTTCTTGGGTGTAGTTAACGTGTCTTATAATTGGTATGCACCCTTTATTCTGTCGTCTGGTTGGTTGGAAGGCCTTCCTGAAGATTTGTATGTTGAACTTCTTTGTTTTATTGCTGATAATTGGGAGGGCCTTTCAACTCACTTGCTAGAGGCTCCTTTGTTGAAGTACGTAAGTTCCTCCAACAACACAGATTTGGCGAGTGTATTAGATGTTGCAAGCCACACCAGAATTTATCTCTCTTCGAAGGATTCGCACATATCGTGGCTTACAAAATGGTCTGGAGAATTTGGGAGGGCGGTCAAATATTACTCCATGCCCGAATCTACTCAGAAAGCAATTATAAATCTGGTTGCTAAGGAAGGCGAGAAACTGTGTGAGTGGCTGAAACACCATCCTGAAATTACAGAACTTTCTATCTTAAAGTTTGCTGAGCACCTACTGGATGTAGTAAAAAAATCGAAAGACAGTCAGCTTGCTATCACCACCGCACATTTTTTGCACTATTCCAATGCAAATAACCACATCTCGGACAAACAGCTTGCCAGTCTTTGCAAAAATATTCCCCTAGTAGATGAAGATGGGTATATAATCAGGGAACAACGCTATCGAAGGTTTCTCCTGCCTGCATCAATCGGTAACTGGGCCAAGTTAATGGGAAGGAATCCCTGGACTCTGGATTTTAAAACACTTTCTGAAGATTACCTGAAAATACCATCTTGTGCAGAAGGTTTGATGTATTCAGGCAATGATTTGGTTTTTGAAGAATACATTATGCTCCCACCTTGTGCAGGAGGTTCGATGTATTCATATAATGATTTAGTTTCATTTTTTAGAAGAGAACTAGATGTTGCAGATATTCCAGAGCTATTTCCTCCGAATGCCGAGCTTCCTGCTGTTTCCCATGATTTGACAAAGGATAATGCATTTCGTCTGTTAGAGTGGATCCGATATTTGAAAAATAAACGCAAGTTGCCTGATGCTTTTCTACGTAGTATTTCGGAAGGCAAATGGCTAGCAACATCCAGAGGCTTTGAATCTCCAGCCAGGTTGTTCCTATTCGATTCCAAGGGGAAATCATCTCCCCTTCAAGATGATGATATTCCCTTTATTGATGAGGACTACTATGGAAAAACTATTCATGAATTCAAGGACGCTCTTAAAAAGGTGGGAGTGGTCACTGAATTTGGAAAAGGATGTGACATTATTGTCGATCATCATATTCAAACGCACGAAGATTTTAACGCGATAAAAAGGCTGTACAAGTATCTACACGCTTCAAAATGGAAGCCTCATGAGAGCACACTGTTATTAATTTGGATTCCAAATGATGGTTGGCATGATGCAAAATCATGTGTTGTCCATGATGTGGATGGCATTTTCAAATCAAGGCTAAAGGTGTTGGAAGGCTGGTATGAGGAGCCATTGCTACTTGAATTCTTCTCCAAATCTCTGGGTGTACCCAGCCATCCACGAATGGAAGATTACTGCTCCCTGTGGCGGGAATGGGTAAAGAATTCCAGCCATAATATATTGGAATCAGAATGTTGTTTGGTGTGGAAGCATATTGTACAGAACTGGTCACGTTCCTCCTCTCGCATAAAGCAATATCTTCAAACCGACGGTCTCTGTAAAGTGCCAGTATGCACAAATAATGGAGACATTCATGTTTGTATCAAAGACAAAGCATTTGTCCCTGATGACTTGCAGTTGAAAGAATTGTTCAAAGAATATTCAGCAAGATTAAATTTTACATGGCAGCCGAATCCCTCTGATCCTGAAATACCTCTGGATGTGTTGTTTTCAATTTATGATAATCTTGGAGTAAAAAATCTATCAAAAGCGGTGAGCAGAATAGAGATCTCTGCTCCAGAGAATATGCCTTTGGAAAAGCTGACGCCCGGGGAGGGGATATTGGGGATGGGATTGTACAAAATACTTATTGCATATCTTGCAAAGCCATCTTTCAAAATTCGAGCTGATAAGAGACATCAGCTTGTGAAAGGGCTTCTGGATTGTCCAGTCTATGGAGTGAAGGAACCACTCGTGATGCAATATTCTTTGTTATTGGGAAGAGAAACTGGTGAAGCGGAGAATATTCAAGTGAAAGCAACGAGAATGGTGCGATGGGAAAAGGAAAAGAAGCGTTTACTCATACAAACACCTGACCCTCACAATAAAAAAGAAATGATGTTGTTTGCCACTACTTTTGCTGAGGTAGTCTCAGATGGTCTGTTAGTAGAATTTCCTGATTTAGTGGCAGGACTATTTGAGATAATTAACGCTTGTTGTTTCGTAAATTTTCACTTGGAAGCAGTGGATTTCATGCTTCGGAGGAAGAATTTTGGGTTGTTTATGGAGGACGAGCAGTTTGTTTCTTCTATATTTCTGAAAAAGGAGGTTTCGGTGTCAGATTCGTCCACAGTTGCATGGTGGGTTGGTGACGCGATTACATCGCGCAAGAGGAAGGGTGGCCCCGAGGAAGGACAATCTCCAACGACTGTGATGCTGCCAAGGTATCATTCAGCATTCACCGGCAGAAGTCGTTTGACCCTTGAAGTTAAAGAATAACCGCTGTAATTTGAAAAGTGCTCGTCAATGCATTGGATATCAGATGAGTTAGACCTTGTGAATGCTTTCCCGGGGAGCTGATTCCGCGTTTCTCAAATTTTGGATGTGTATTCAAGTATTTGCGAACTATTTGAAGTTGAAACAGTGGGGCTGTTCCATTGCCGTGGAAATGAAGAAGTGTTTTATTGACACATGAAAACACCAGAATAGTTTTGACTGTAAACCGTTTCTTAAGATAGATTGCGGCACTCGCAGTCACTTTAATAGGCTCATTATCTATTTCTAGTTGATGTTCTGACTTTAGCGATATTACTAATTTTCTGTATCTAGTTTTCGAATGTTTTTTTTACGTTTTCAAACATGGTAATTCTGAAATGCCTGAAGATTTAAATATTTTTAGTTTATAGGAAAGTTTAACTATAAAATTAATGATTAATTTTATAACTGTTTTTTAAAATTGTGTATAATATGTAATAAATTAACAATGGTCTCAAAAGTGTTAAGAAAGGCCCATAAGATTATTAAATTGGAATTGTTAAATTAGAAAAAATGTATTTTGGTTTGAAATAATAATTGTTATATTAAATTTATGTTGTTTAGTATGTTTGTGTTAAGTTGGTAATACACAATTAAAATAATATTTGAAATATTGATATGATGAAAGTCTCATAGTTTGTCTATACATATCAAAGAGGTGGTGGTTTCATATGAACACTTTTCTTAGGAGTGAGAAATGAGATCTTCTTGTTACCTACAATATAATATGTGTTAACTATTGAAATAATGATTATTATATTGCCATCAAGTAAAACTTTTTTAATTCTTCATCATCTAATGCACCTTCATATGCATGAAGCTTTTGTATGAACTCTCTAGTATGGTATTCACCTAATATTTTACACTACCAACAAAATAATTTTTCACTTCAAAGGTAAGTGGAAGCAAAGACACCCTTATTGTTTACAATTATGACAAGACAATACTAATGGGCATCATTTGAAAATCATTTACCTATGTTTTATCTAGTTTTCATATTGCTTTCTTTGATTTATGAATGACATTGTTGTTGTCTTGGACATCCCCTATGACATAAATGACACTTGTTATCATCAATGACAACACTATATGCAATAATTGTTTCTTAAGAAACTCATATACAAGCCATTTTTAATTTATATTGATTTACCATCAACTTTGATTAAATATTACACAAGGGGTCTTTCTCATTCCCAAAGAGTGGCATGGAACCTTAACAAATAAAAATACTTAACAAGCCAACAGGAAATGTGGAATTTTATCTTGCATTATACTATCAAAGTATAGCTTTACAACAATATTGGGAGTCTTCTCTCTGCTAACCTTTCCACTAGCATTTCCAATGGAATCAACCTTATCCTTGTCATTGGAAGAACTTTAAATTTTCACGGTAAACTATTTTATGTTAAGCCTGTGTTCACATCTAATAATTTGCTTAAAACATATCCAAATTAGGAATAAATTATAAAACATCAAGATAAACCTTGAATGTAATTCAATTGTGTCTTTAGGCTTCACACATTTAGACACATAATAAGTAAAGTCAATGATTGACTTTGTTGTCAGTGTGTTGGATTGTTTAAATGTAAAATTAGGTTAAAGATACCCCCAAGATAGACAATATGTAATCAATGCACACATCATTTAGACACATAATAAGTAAAGTCAATGATTGACTTTGTTGTTAGTGTGTTGGATTGTTTAAATGTAAAATTAGGTTAAAGATACCCCCAAGATGGACAATATGTAATCAATGCACACATCATTTATGATTCAGATTGGATTATTACATTATTTTTCATCTATCTTGATGCTTTTAGAGTGAAAATTTTTGGAGAAATTAGCTTGTAGGTATGGTGGGTCCCAATTTGGATAATTGGTGTCTGAAGCCTTCGAGAGTCATTTCGAGGCATTAAATGACATTTTTTTGTGTAAAAGAACTCTCACTTGTCTAAGCCCCTTAGACATTGTTCTAACCCGATATATTTCTAACAATGCAAGAATCATGTCAATTAGATTGCGTATGCAAAATTTATGTCTCCCACAAGTTGACCTACTATGTTGACCACCATGGTACGAGATGATTCCATGTTGACCCTTGTGATTCATGCATATGGGGCTAGCCACATGTGAAATTTCAAGAAGACTCTAAAAGGTCCAAACCCATAACTCTAATTGATGGTTGAGTGAATCTATGTTATTGTATTTTGTTCCATAATTGAATAAAGGAATCGAGAGTTCGAAGTTAGAGAGAAGAACAAATGGAATTACCTCTCAGGCAACTCCATGAAAGTACCTCTTCCTCTGTACTTGCATATTTATATACCAAAAAAAGAAAGCAAAATAGCCTTACCTTATAGCTAGGTTTTCTCATGTAAGGGTTTCGTAGGGGAAAACTTGTGTTTATTGTGGACGGTGTGTGTGTGTGTGTTTCTATTTTCTAATTTTTGCATTATAATTATTCCATTTATCTAAATAGAAAATCGACTATTAAAGAATTTAAAATATAAAGGAAAAATTAACCTACTTAGTATACATTTTAGTGATTTTATCATATTTGTTGTGATGCAAAATTTCAGTGGAATATTCACAACAATTTACAGATCAATTTATCTTTGAATCCCATTATTGTAAATTTAAAGGAACTACAAATATGGGGACAAAAACCATGGTGGAGGTGTTAGCCATGAAATCTCTATTAAAGTGTACTTTGGATTAGGAGGTGAATATTTTGTGAATTTTCATAGATGTATCCCTTATTAGTAATTGGTTGATGGGTAGTGGTTAGATGTAAGACATCTATCTCAAACATGTGGGAGAGCAGATGCAAGAGACAACCAAGTTTCTTGAAAATTGATCTCACTCGAGTATTTTAAGAGTCTAACTAGGAGGTTGGCACGTTATCAAAGGAGACACAAGCTCTTCTTTTGGGTTCACTTTGTTAGATGAGGTTGTGGATGGTGTTTTGACTATCATTGTTTTACCTTTCTAAATTTGTTTCTTCAACATGTTTTTTGTATTATTTTTTAAGTTTTTAGATAAATTTTAAAGAATAAGTTTGTTCAATTCAGGCTCGTTTGATGCTCTAAACACGAGGCCTTATGGTAGACTCTTTTTCTTGGATATTTGTATAAAGGAAAAAATGTTACATGGATGGGATTGTTAATACATTGGTTTGCAAGTCTTTGTTGAATGTTTATGATGGGATAATATGAATTCTTTTTTGTATCATGGAATTTGTGTTATTATGTTGATAATGTCTTTCAAACATATGCAAAATGTAATTTGTATTCATCTTGAAAAAGAAATGGCTATGAAATCAATCTATATGTCAAGCCAATCAACAATAAATGAATATATCAATTTTTCATAGTGGTCTATACAACTTATATTGCATGTCTAAGCAACATCATATCACATGAAAATCTAAGTAAAGTTTCTCTTTAATTTTATAATTGATAGTTTTCTCTTCACTTTTCCATTACAAAAAGCCACATCAACTAAACTATTTGGAGTGGGAATATCCCAAGTGTTTATATTAGGTTTTGCAATAATTGTCACCATAAGAATTGTCTTATTGCAAGGATCAATATATTGCAAAGCATGTGAAGTTGCAAATACACATGGAAAACATGATTTTAAAATATAAGTATTCTTGCAGTCATGACTTGCAAACATAAAAGAAAATAAGAGGCCTTACCAACCATGAGAACACGTATTGCAATTATCTTATGACTTTGAATTAGAACAAATTACTTGAACAATAAAAAGCTGTGCGTAAAAATAATAATACCAATTATGCAACTTAAAACCTTGAATACAAAAAGTTAAATGATCATAGGCATTGATAATCATCTTATGCATAAGCTCCAGTTCCAAGGCTTCTTACATTCCATACATAATAGTGAGAAGCATACTATCTGGAAATAATATTTCCCCAAGTTTCACACATCATATTAGTACAACATTATGAATGACATGTTTTCTTTACATGAAACGAAAACATGCAACAAAAATGATTTAATTTGACACATCTATCCCATATTGGAAGTACTATATGCGAAGTACTTGAACAATAAAAAGATATGCGTAAAAAGTATAATACCAATAATGCAAATTAACACTTTGAATACAAAAAGTTAAGTGATCATAGGCATTGACAATCATCTTATGCACAAGCTCCAGTTCCAAGGCTTCTTACATTCCATACATAATAGTGAGAAGCATACTATGTGGAAATAATTTCCCCGAGTTTCACATATCATATTATTACAACATTATGAATGACATGTTTGCTTTACATGAAACAAAAATGATTTAATTCGACACATCTATCCCATCTTGGAAGTACTATAGGCAAAGTTTTCATTCTTGGAAACCTTTCTCACATATGATGCACAATATTCTCCAACATACTATGTGGGACTAATATTTCCACAAGGTATGATCACAATATTCTAGAATAGCATTATCAATGGCATAGAAATTTGAAAATTTACAATTCTACTATGCACGGTTTTACTTCCATGAGTGTGTTGGTTATCTAAAGTTTAACAAAAGCACAAATACTAACTTTTAAAGTTTAACAAAACCACAATTACTACCTTTAAGCAATTGTAAACATAACAAAGGTAAAATTTGATTCTATAAAGACATTTCACAAAAAAAAGTCATAGAAGAAAAATACAATCACTCCACTATGGCGATGCAGTAAACAAACATAATTTATTAAAAAAAATCAATGTATATTATTACACAAAAAATAATAATAAGAATAAATAAAAAATAATTATAAACAAAAATGGATCATAGATAAAGAAAAAAAATAACATTTATACCACCAATTTCAATAATTATACAACTAGATTACTTTGCCTTACCTAGTATACAAAGCATATAAAAAAACACAAGCAACTCATGGACCCCATTTGAATTGCCATCCACAAGAAAAATACAAAGAAAAAGAAAAAGAAATAAATGAAAAAAATACATAGTGAAACCCTTATTACAAATAACTCATCAACACAACAACCACATGAATTACAACAAAAGAATCTAGCAAAACCACTGTAGCAAAGGACAAAGAGATACTATAAAAATGACATTTTATAGAAACACAAGCAATAGATAATGATACTAATAGATGTCAAACCAAGAATTCGCAAAGCACAACTATTGTCCTTACAACAATCACTGAAATAACAATACAGAATTAGATGACAATAATTATCTAAAACCAAACATTCATATTTTCCACCACCAATTGAAAGAGAATCAACCAAGGAACATCCATGCATAAGGAAAAAATATGAATGTCAAAGTGGAAAAAAATGAGAAATGACAACACACCTAAAACTCACATGTCAATAAAGACCTAAAGTCCACTAGTGTTCAACAAAGTTACATAACCATTAAACAATACCACCATTGACCTAACAAAGAATGAAAGAGTACCATGTGAGACATCACAGAAGGGGCAAATGGTATAAATAAAATCACACTAGTAACTAGTACAACCATATAAATTAAATGGTTGGTAGATGTAGATGCATATAAATCTATCTTAAGCATCAAAATGCTTACAACATGATACATCTCATGTTGCTAAATTTAAAAAATCATAAAAAATAACCAAGTTTTAACTTATTTTAAATAACTATTTTTATTATTAATTACTAAAAAATAATAATAAGTTAAACATTTATACATTTAAAAAAAATGGAACAAGATTCTTAACCATGGAAATTTACCCTCAGTTTATCATGAAGATTCTTAATATGTTGTAGACTTTGTTAAAATACTATGGGCCAATACCATGACTTATAAATACCATATGCCCAAAAAACCACGACTCAATTTATATCACACTTGTTTATATGACATTTTTTTAAAATCAATAAATTTAATTAAAATGACATAACTACTTTGAAGATAAATATCAACATTTGATTTGTGTATACTACTATGAATATTCTATAATATTGTATAAAGATTAATCCCTACCATACACAACAATTATTAATAATTAAATTAAATCTAAAATCTCTATTCCAAAATAGACGCGGTGTAAAAAAAAAATTACAATCAACAACACTTTGAATGTGCTACCAACATATTCTATCGTGACATTCAAACCCAATTTCCCAATCAAACAATCACTTAAAAATAAATAAATAAGTCACATGTCCCTTTAATAATTGCCAAACATATCTATATGTAGTTAGATGGTTGATATGTGCAATCTTAAAATTGTCATTGATTATAATGTCCCTTGCTCACTGAAAGAGGCAATAAATATAACATATCAAAGTTGGCCTGTTAACATTAGCCCAATAATTTATGTATGATCACAAATGAACATACCAAGCTTCCATACAATGTGGTAGAAATGTTATGAAAATAAGCATCTAATTGCTATAAATTGTTTAAGACAATAAAAACCAACAAAATATAGTAAGAAGAATAAATACATAGCCAACAACAAAATGTTTAGGACAACAAAAACCAACAAAATATAGTAAGAATAATAAATACATACCCAACAACAAAAGGAAAGGGGTTGGGAGCATTTTCACCGCCAATAAAATATTGCTCTCTAAACCCAAAAAACCTCTTAAAAGTCCTAAAAGAATATAGGCAAGTTGTATTGAAAAAGATTAACAAATAAATATTAGCCTCTTTCATATAACAATTATAAATCCAAAATACATAAATTAAATAATGTAAAGTTAGGATAAATATATTTATTAAATTAGAATATTTAATAAATATTAGAGACACTTAGAAATAGAGTATTGTTAGGAAAGATAGGTCTCTAGAATAGAGTCGTATCTTAGGCTCTAAAATAGGAATAAAGTTACTATATTGGTTAGAAGATAATTTATTGTAAATGGACACTTGTTGGTTTACCAAGTGGTCCATAACTAAATTAAGTTAGGATATAGAGCTTATAAATAGGTTAGTTTCCTAATTTCATTGTAGTGAGAGTTTACGTTTGTAAACTCCTGCAATTTGTTATGTAATCTATTTTCCATGATCAATAAAAGTATGTGTCTGAGGAAACTTCTAAATCTACAAGTGGTATCAGAGCCATCGGTAATGCAGATGAGGTGAATGTGGAGATTTCAACTTTGTAGACTTTTGAGAAAAGAAATTGGTATGCAATCTATTAATTTTTTTTTTTTGAGAAAAGAAATTTAATTGTGATTTATTTCTAGAATTTTAAATCTGAATATGCGCCCATTTCAAACGTTGAACCGAATCCATGTATTAGCATTTGAACCAAATCCATGTATTAATGTTTCTGCACTTATGTAAAAGAAGAAATTGAGCTTTAATACGCCGAAAAATCGATACAGATATCAATCAGGTCTGAAGTTGTTTTTTATTTTTTATTTGTAAGGTGATATGTGCAAATAAATGATACGCCATCTCTGCAAATAAATGATACTCCGTCATTACTATAGCGAAGGTTGTCCCAATGATAGTGAAGCGAAAAAATGAGACATGGCATTCAACTAGCATTCAATAAATTGAACTTCTGCATTGGTACTCCGTGATGCTGAATGCCAGAAGTGAATTGTGCAGCGATCTGTTTCAAAGATTTAAAGAATGAATTCTACGTCCGGCATCTGCATTGAGCACTCGAAGAGGATAGCCTCAGCCTTTTCTGCATTCCGAGTTTGAATTGAAATTGTAATGATTACTGGTGGAAGCGTTGAACCGAATTCTGAACCGAGTTGAAGCGTTGTTGTCTCTGCAACGTTGGATGTTAGATGCCACATCGGATAATGGCCTGATTCGACTTCTGCAATGTCATATGACGATCTCTTCAGATAATCTGGAATGGGTCACATGTCTGCCATATACGTTTCCCATCGAACCTACACTTGTTCTGCAATCTGCCCATATATTGAACGCTTTCTTGTAGCGCTATTTGTTCATTGACTTCTCTTTCTTGTGAATAGCTTTCACATTCTCATAGTCAATGCCTTCCAACCTGGCTTTTTAAGTTACATTCTAAGTACTATATGCAGCACCAAAACCAAATCCCACGCCAGCACCATTGAAGTTAGTGAGCGTCATCCCTTAACTTCGCTTGAAGGCCTTCGAGACTTCACACTTGTATTATTCTTTATTTTCAATCAATTACCTCTTCTACTAGAGAAACATTGCCAAACATTCACATCGCAAGCATTCCCCTTATCCTTTTAATAAGGGCAGGCGCAAGAAGTCACGGTCTGGATCACCTGTTCAAAGGAGGAGGCGAAGCTGAATGCTGACTTCAAACCACAGCTGGTTCTTGAAGGAGTGGCACTTTACTGAAAAGTCAGATTACTGTAATCTCTTGATCAAAGAAAAGCTATGTATTGGAAATTACTTCAGCTCTTTATGAGTCCACCATCTTGAAGAACAAAACATAGCAAGGAGCACTGGTTTATTCTTTTTGTGGTAGCTTGCTCATCCATGTGGCAATGTGATGAACCAGAATGAGAACAAGTTCAAACTAACTTGAAATTGACAACTAATGATGAAGGTATTTTTGTTAAAAGGAGTAGAATTCATTTAATTTGAAGAGATAGTATACTTTTTTTTTAGTGGAGTGATAAGTTTAAATGTTGAAAGTTTTTGAAGTGATTTTGTGGAGAGATAAGATGATTTGTTTTTTGTAAATTTAGAGTGATAAGGGAAAGTCATTGTTGTAATTCAAAGTAATATTTTTACTTTGAACGAGATTGAGTCAGTGAACATCCAATTTTTTGAAGACTTTTTTTTCAAGATGTTATGGAATTTTGATTCCATGAAGATGTTGTGAAGCTAAGCGATTATATCCTCCACATTTTAATAAAGATATCATTTTTTGGTGATTGTGTCCTAGATCCACTTGAAATTGAATAAGGGGATCTTAGGTACACGAAGAATGTGTTGATCATGGTGCATGCTTCATGTTGTTGCTTTTGATTTGTGTCTATTTTTGACACATAAATGATTTCATTTAAAACATACATAAAGTTCAATACAAGCAAGCACAACATATGTAACGAAATAGCTGGAAGGATAATTAAGCTCAACACATGCATTTGGGCCACTACAACAAATAATCGAAGTTGTCAACATCAGCATTTTACATCAACACGCAAATTCACTTAATACAATCAAGTTCATGAATCTGGAAACTCCAGCATTTCAAAGCAAAGTCTACATCAACGTTCTTTCAAATACATTTAAGAACTTGTAATCA